>CAEMYA010000174.1:191111-211806 GCA_903131615.1 Diplodus sargus | reverse complement strand
ACACACACACACACACACACACACACACTCATCAATTAAACCATAGTCGGTAACCATGGCGACAGTTGGAGATAAAAGCCCAGTGGTCATTTCGATGGACTTAGAAAATAAGTGTCCCAGTCAATTAAAGAAGTGTGTGAGGAATTACAGCCTTCAAATGCAGCAGCACGGCGAGGAGCGCTGTTGACTTTCTCCTCAATTAAACCTGATTCGAGATATTCACTGTTCACTTAATTTAGCTTCCACTCCGTGTCAGACGGTAGTCAAATGGTCCACTATTAAGCCGCCTCTTAAACCAAGTGACGGGAAATTGCACAAATGGTGGTTTGGTCCTGTTCATCTCTGTTCGTCTGTAATTGAATATAATTTCTGGCAGTCAACGCATCATAGGCCAACTGACCTGAATGGAGAAGCAGCCTTGTAACATTAGACCTGGTGCCCCCTTCTTTGAAAAAGCATAGCTAATATGCCCTCTTGGATGCCCCTATGATAGGTAAGTTCTTTCTAAGGTTCTCTTTCAGTGGACAAAACGTGGTCAGGTTCCCTCTCTTCACTATGAATATATCACCACTTTCTGCGTGCTGGTGCCCCCCTTCTTATCTTGTTTTCGCCCCTGCCCCTCAAAAAAGTTAATGGCCAAAGCTGGAAGTTGTGTGCTGCATGTAGGCAGTAAAAGTAAAAGTAAGGCTGCAGATGTTGACATGGTGTGTTGGTGTGTTGGCTTCTAAACTCAACAAGACATTTCTAAATTTAACAAGGCCTCAAAATCAAATTTTTTTCATCAGAATATTTTATCTGCAAGATGTTATTGCAAGTCGCTCTGATTACTGTGATCCTCCTTATACAGAACGAGACTGCGGAGAGGTGAAAAGAAAATGTGATGTGTGCAATCCTCTCCTCTCTTCTTGTGTGATTACATTTTCATTTTATGCTCAGACACTCCACTGTTTTTCCTATAGAAGTTTCTATTGTTTTCCAAAAAGAAATTCAGTCAGGCTGCTTTATGATTCCTATGGTTACCTTTACACTTGTTCTCAAGACATATAGGACTGTTTTATCTGTTTAATTGTGAAAATTTGCAATGTGGTGGAATTCAAAATGTATGCAGAACATAAGTGGCCATCTGAACCATCAATGTGTGCTCTTATGTGTACAGGTACATATTAAATACATTCTTCTTCTTCTTCTTCTTCTTATTATTATTAGTTGTAGCAGTTGTTACGACCCTAGTGGTCATAAATGTTTGTCTGTTTTTAATATCCCTCTTTTACCTGTGTGTGTGTGTGTGTGTGTGTGTGTGTGTGTGTGTGTGTGTGTGTGTGTGTGTGTGTGTGTGTGTGTGTGTGTGTGTGTGTGAGAGAGTGTGTGTGATTGGTTGCAGGTGTGTCTGTGGTTGTAGGTTGTCCCTGGGAGCTCATTGGTTGCTTTCCTGGAGCCATAATTTTAAAGGCCGGCTCCTCCCAGTTCCTGCAGGCTCTCCTCTGCCGTCCCAGACTACCAGCATTGTGTGTGTGTGAAAAATATGTTTGTTAATAAAACTATTTAAAAACGCTCTTTGCTGCTGGTGCTTGGAGGATGGGAAGAGGGGAGTCTCAATTTCATGTTGCACCAGGGTTTCCCCTAGGCCCTAGTCGTAACAGTAGTATTATCATCATCACCATCATCATCATCATTCAGATATACAGCTGAAGCTCAAGAGAAATGTTATTTTGAATGTGTTCTAACTTGATTTTTAAAAAAGTGACGAAGTTGCTTGGTATTAGAGTAAAGTTGATCGGTCTTGCAGAACATATCTATCCCCGGCTTTTCTCATGTTGAAATATCTGTACAGTGAGAGCTGTGTCACACAAACCTGCAGCTTTTCAGTATATTTGCATAAGATCATCACTTTTCTGCAGCAATTAAAGAAAAAAAAATGCTACTTGGAGCTGCCAGATTAGCTTCTGATATAAGTAAAACATATCAAAGCTAAAATAAATCCAGGTTTAATTATACAAAATATAGTGGTAAGCACCATAACAACTACAGGCTGTTCCATTGTGCCCACTCAAAGATCATCTCCATCTTTATCAGGACTGAAGACATTGACATTTCATGCTGGTGATACAACAGAAATCAAATCTACTGCGAGGATGATCTGTTCTTTATCATCACACATACACTGACGGGAAAATTCACATTTTTAACCATAAACCGAGAGCGGAGTATTCCATCTTATTGGGATAATTAGCAGCTACTCTTTGTCCTCTTTTAACAGACATCTGTCACAGCAGACTGGATAACAGATGGCAACTCCGTTCTCATCTCCACCGCAGTCACATAGTGGCAGATACAGCTGTGTGTGCACACATAGATGCACACACTTCATCTATATGATATATGTGAAGCCTTGCATCTATATACATTTTGAACTGGTGTGCATTGGGCTGTAGTAAGAGGGATATAATGGATGATAGTGTCTTTTGTGTTTTTAGCTATTTCCCAACCAAAGCCAAAATTTAGAAACAAAAAGTGTAAAGATGGTCTGAAGTTTGCAGCTCTATTCAGCTCTTTATTAAAGCACGACCATTCCTCCTTGGCTGGTCCTCAGCCTATTCTCTAGTAATGTTAAAACTGAAAACAGATATGTATGAAAGTAGTTATGTACTTTAAGCAGAGCCGCTTAACAAAGTTATGTGATATAAATGTTTCGTATCATAACTAACTAGTTAACTATGTTCATCCACATTGATCATCAACTTGTGACTCAGTCAGCCATCAAGTGCATATTCAAAGGAGAAGTCATGCAAAAATGAAAACATATTCATTATCTACTCACCCCCATGATGATTGAAAGTTGGGTAAAGCTCTGAAGGCCACAAAACATTTCTGTAGCTTTGCAGCAAAACAGAGTTGCAGCATCCCCTTAAACAACTGAGGTAGACGGGGACTTGTTCTAAAACGTCAAATGATGACTCAAAAACGATGAAATTTAAAAAATGGCTTCATACAGATTGGCAAGCATAATCCAAGCCTCTGGAAGCGCAGAGATCCCAAATTGATTCGAAAAGAAGTTATTTACACCCTCAACATGCGGTCAAGCTCATCCACCCACCGGCCTCAGACGAGGTGTGCGCTAACACTCTTAGCTCAGCAGCCTCTGTGAAGATTTTGGCATCGAAAAGGGTGCAAGTGTCATGCTGAGTGTCATATGTTGGTGCATTACTGCTGGTTGTATTTGTTTTCTATTACATGCCGTGTTTTGTGTATTTTGTTTAACTGCATGTTTTATCAATCTATTTTTGTGTGTTTTGGAATTCCTTCAGTTATATTATTGGAATGTGTTTTCTTTTGATTTGAGTTGATTACATGCATGCCTTAGAAACGGCTGATTATGATTTTAGGCAGTGAATACAACCTTTGACTGACAGCTGCACCAGCCAATCGGCTGTTACAGCAGGCCCACAGACTGATTTAAGGCCAGGTGCCAGATACAGGTGTGCTTTTGGAACAGATGCTGACACACTGGGAAGTGGCGTGGCGTAGGACCTCGAGGGCCGACCAGAGACACCAGCAACGGTGTAGGAGGCCTTTGGACACAAAGTGGCAGAAGCAGGACCTTCTGTGAGTCCCTAACCAAGATGCTGCTAGCTGCAAGCCGAGACGAACCCTGAAACCAATGTTTGTAGAGCAGGCTGCTGGCCATCTCATGCGTTCTAGGTCCACGGGCGTAGCGGGAAGCGATGCAGCTGAGGTGGAGGTCGGACGAGGGTTGGGAGCAGCCGAAGGCCACAAGCAACAGCGAGATTTTCGGTGGAGAGCGGCTCGCGGTGGCTAAACGGCGTGCTGAAAGAGACGGCACTAACACTGTAGGAGGACTGGAGCATGGTCGTGAGCTCTCGGACTGTGAATTTTAACATTGTTCTTAAAATCTGCTTTTAAAAGAGGATTCCCCATTTTAAGGACATTGTCCTCAGCAGTTCTTGCTCAATAAATGTTTTCTCTGTAATATTGTGTTCAGGTCGTTGAGTACTGCTCACCCTCGTATAAAAGAACTTGCATTTTAGAAGTGATGGTTCATGATTAACACCTGAACATTTGAAAAAGTAGAGAAAACCACCCTTTTGACATAAGTAACGTTGAATCAATTTGGGATCTCAGAGCTTCTGGAGACTTGGATTATGCCGAACAAGCTGTACAGTATGGAGCCATTTCATGTATGTTTTAAGGAGAACACTGCAACACTGTTTTACTGTGAAAGTTCCATGGACTTTTAACCCGACTCAAGTCGCACTGGGGGTAGTAGGCAATGACTGAGTTTTCATTTTTGGGTGAACTTCTCCTTTAAGGCTCTTTTAACAGGGCCCACCTTATAAAGGCATCACCTAAATCCCCCATAATAAGCTGGACTTATCGCATGCATTTGTACCAATTTGAGAACACAAAGCTTGACAGGAAAATGTAAAACATCACATGACACAGATAACATAGATAACGTCTGTGAATCTAAATCCATGTTTTCCTGAGGTGAGGACACACTCATTCTATTAGTCCATAAACACACATCTGCACATACACAGAAACACACTCTTGGCCTCCGTCTGCCAGCGCATCCGTGCCTGAGAAAGTACTGAACAATGAACTGCACTTCATTTGCAATTAAAACTCCTCAGCACGGTGACAGATGCACTTAGTGGAGATATGCAGTGGAGCGGTGATTACAGCAGCAATACAGCAGCGGCTGCTCGCCTTAAAGGTGGGGGTGGATATTTTTAATTCTTTTATTATCTCCCTCCTTCTTGCTCTTTTCCCTTGCTCTTTTATTCTTACCCCAGTCCTCTCCCACTCACTGCTTTGTCTTTTCTCTGCTCTTTCTTTGTCTGTGTTTCTGCACTGACTCTGATCGATTCCCAGTGAAAACACACCTCACACACACACACGCTCACACCTCTCTACACACAATTATGACATGAAAAGACGAGATAACACAACTTCGGAGACATCATATGTATTTGTGCAGTGTAGCCATAAGTGGAGGAGAACAGTAAGGAGGAGCAGAATAAAGAACTGACTCAGGGGTGCAGTAACTCATATATATTGAAGGAGGTCGGGTAGAAGGACAGGGAGAGGGGGAAGGAGAAGAGGAGCTGGGAGTCATTAATCAATTGACTTATCCTGACTCAAGACAAAGTGCAGCTGACATCAAGGTCCTCAGCTGTCAGAGCTGCTTTACAGACTACTGTATAGAAGAGAGGAGGGGAGGTGGGGGAGAAAATCTGAGAGATGAGGGAAAAAAAGACTGTGAGATTGACAGAGAGCTTAAAGACTGCCTCTCCAGCATTGACTTGAATTGAAATCCAGATGAATGATAATAAAAAAATAAGCTTCATGGTACCAGTGGTTACGCACTGATGAGGGTTTGGAACGCCTCATCCTTTATGCCTAGGGAATATTTCCTATACTCATGAGACCCATTAGTGCTTACTTTATTTGTATTATTCAAAATAAATCAATTAGGTCATAATAGATCCAAGAATTAGGCAACACAAAGGTCCTCTGATGAAGGTTCTGCAATTATGTGCGGTATTACAAACTGGAACGTCTGTCTCACCATTAAAGCGTTTAACTGGCAACACAAATATTGATAAATCAGTCACAGGAGATGTTTGTCAGTGACCTTAACACTGACGTCTAAAAAGCAAGACGACGCAGAATTTAAAAGCAGATCAGTCTGAAATATTACAGGGAGTAATGGAACAGCAGGAGTCACAGTGACTGGTCACATAACGGGCTGCACACCTCCAACTTCTCAACAAGGAAACCAACTCGTTTCACTGTGCCCGCTTGCTCACAGACTCATGCCATGTGCAGCATAGAATCAGTCCGAAGAATGATGGAAAAAGGCCATTTAGTGCCTGACCTCCTAAAATGACAATAGTGCGTTTTGCAGGATTCTGTGTCCTGTAGTGTTTAACTGCATTTGCTGTAACCACTGGGAACCACAGGAGTCATCAAATTCAACTTTGAAGTGCGTATTGAAATTATATTTATTATTGAACTATAAATACGTTTTCTTCACTTTTCATGTGAAGTGAGCAGTCCATTAGCTGAAGAGGGCCACACAGCGGGACTGAAAGCTCAAGAGGAAATTCTGAAAGTTGACATCAAGTTATGAAAAGTTGACCTCCAGAGAACCTTCAAGCTCCACATATTATCATAAGTTTTGAACACATTTATAAACTTTCATGGTTTGGGGTTTCAGTTCACGTATTTTCTGTTTGATTTGCAGGTTCTCTGCGTTTCACTGGTTTACTTTCACTTCCTGTCTTTATTTGTTTTCGTGCCCTTTTTTCATCCCGAGCCACTTCTCCACATTCTCTCCACATCTGCCTTCCATCAGCCTTGTCAGCCCGGCCCTGTTCCCAGTGTTCCTCCCAGCTTATCAGCTCCTTTTCTACTCTTTTGTTACTTCACATCATTTCCCTCCCCTGTGTTCCTCTGCTTCTCTCCACCTGCACTTCATCCCCTCGTTAGTTTAGTTTGTACTGAAGTCCAGTCATTAGTCCAGTCTTTGTGCAGCCGTCTGTTGTGTGTGCCTGTTTCCTTTGAATAAACCTTCATCCATCGATCTGCCCTTCTGCTGTCTCTTGCATCTCAGTCCACCTCTTCGTGCTCTTAGAAATGTTTTTAGCCTGTGAATAATTAGCATAAACTGCGTGTACTATACCACAGCGAGGAAGCTGTTACAGTTTCAGCCTGACAGTCAGTCGGCTGAGTGACTCTGTCACTGGATACTAAAGCCTACAGTCCAGTGGGACCAGCAGTCTGGCTGAACGTAAAAATGACAAAAGATTTTTTTATCTGCTGCAGACATAAAACAGAGCGCTGCAGTTTGGTTCAATATTACAGTACTAAATGTCTCCATCAAAACATGGAGGCTGTACAATGACCGGAAACTCAAATTCCCAAACCAGCTGGGAAATGCTGCAATCAAGCGGTGCTTTATCCTCCAGCAACAGCTACTGCCCACCGATCCTGAGGCTGAATAGCTCTCAGTGTGATGACTGCTTGTGCCGAAATCTAAACCTGATGACGGCCATTGTCACTCAGAGCTGCCACATGCTACTGTTTAGCAAAATGGGGACTAAAATGACTTTCATGTGCAGGGAAAATGTGCTGCTTGTTTGGGTTGATGTGGTTGCAGATGGACTTGGCAACTGTGAGGTTTTCGACTGCTCATCAAGAGTCGAACATATGATGCACAGGGGGTGACCAATCTGAAGCAAAGCGGTGCTCCAACATGAAACAACATGAAAACCTCACCCAAACCAATACCAGTAATTCTCAAAATACATTTCCAAGCCTGAGCCTGCAGGATCTCATAAAGAGTACCTAGGAGTATGTAGCTCAGGGGCCTTTTCTGACACACCGTAAAGCTCAAATACATCCCGGGATACACTGCCCTGACAGGTGACAGATGTTTGGGCTTTGGAAGAGGAAGAACCGAACATCCTGTCATCTTTGCACAAGTCATCCAACATCTATCAAATGTTCTCTTTTGTCAATTGCTCTCTGGGACTTTAAATTCTCACTGATGTCTACAGGCCTCTTTACAGTGCGGGTCTTTTTTTCCGATGAATTTACACGTCAGTATTTATTTTTATAATAGTTGACGCCTGTCAACTTTCGCATGACAAATGAAGGGATCAACCAATAACATTGTGCAAATTGGCCATCATGTCACATTCCATGATGATGCAGACCTGTTTGTCATCACCCTTTACTCTATGGCAAATGTCACGAGACATTTCGGAAAAGGGGACTCCCGATGAGTACACTTGATTGCTCCCTCCACTGACAGACATGAGGGATCTACTGATGGGGAACTAAAGCTGTTATTTCCATCTGTGCTCTGATAAAAACAATTATTTGACCGAACAGAATGTGGGAGCTCTCGGTTAGTTTGTTTGTAACTGTTTGATGTTTTAATGTACTAATACATCTTAACGGACTGGACTGGAGCCCCAGGACAGGCTGGTGAATGCAACCTCTCAGTGCTGCCGTGGGACCCCTAGAGATCCCCGGGTAGTGCTCATTCCTGCTTGGTCTTGCAGGTATCATTTTAATGAGAGCATATATTCATGTTGCAAATTTGCATCACTGCCGGTTTGCACAGTTTTGCTGAGTTTGCAGGCCAGTATTTTTGCCTTTTACTGCCATTTATTTGTCATGTGGTGCAAAGGCTGTAGCCTGAGAACACAAAAAAGAATATAGGACAAGCTGCTTTGGTGCAAACAAATGATTGCATGTTTGTGCAGCGCACGCTTCAGAGACGTATTGAATGAAATGCACATAATCTGCAATTATTTCTTTATAATGACACCATGTTTAGTAGGGTTACTTACAATGCTCAGTTCAAACACTGTGCTATCCTTATTAAGGAACATGTTTGTGTTGAAGCAGCTATATCCTCTGTATGCAGTATCTATAATTGGATGATGTTACATTATAACTCATGACACTGAAGCTCTTCCTCAGTGTTGCGCACTGCTTTGGTAAAGCTCCACTGAAGCTGTGTGTATTGAAATGGGATCACTGTCAGATGATAGAAGATTTTTTTTTCTTTTTTTAAGATCCAAAGAATAATACATAACACGAACAGGGTTTTGAACATACACTTTAAAACAACAGAGGAAATACAAAGCAGGCAAAACTGAGATGGAATGAGACACTTTGCAGGAAGCTTTTGCTTTTAGTGAGGACTGCCCTCATTAATTAGGATGTCTGCCACAGAAGCTTTCTAATCATAAAAAAAAATAACTATGCTATCTATCGCTGATGATCGTAAGGTCACAGAGATCACAGAGTGGATTTTTATTTGGAAGGTTTCTGCAGTGGTTTGTGTTGTTTAGGGTCACTATGTAAAAATATGTTATTTTTCATACTTTTTTCAAGGATGGCCATTAAGACTGTGTGTTCGGTTTGACTGTGTCAGTGTGTTGCACAGTCACACACAATATTCACTGAAGGATACCTTATTACCCAGGAGTCCTTTGGCTTTGTCACTGTCAGTGGCATGGGTCATCACTTGCTCATATCCACTCTGTAAACAGATCTGTATCTAGGTCAGGTTCGAGACACATATCATGGAGTGACTCATTTAAAGGAAATACTACTATCCTTAGAAGGAAAAATCTCTTACCTTATTCTTTCTCAATGATAGGTCAATAAATAATGAGCTGTTAAGATGTCTGCTCTCTCTGAATATAATGGAACTACATGACGCTCAGCTTGTGGTGCTCAAAGCACCAAAAGAATACATTTGAAAAACTCATCAACGTCTCTTTCCTGAAATCATAACCCTGTCCAGATAATCAAGAATTCTCACTGAGAGTAGTTTCACCTAATAACAACTGTTTCTACTGAACTAGAGCTGTGCAGATGAAAATGTGCATGTAGTAGTGCGTTTACATTTATCAGACGCATTTGTCCAAAGGGACTTAAATTAATTCATACATACATTCATACACTGACGGCAGTGGCTCCCACGCAAGGTGCCGACCAGCACATCAGGAGCAGTTTGGGGTTCAGTTTCTTGCCCAAGGACACTTCAACATGCAGACCAGGGGAATTGAATCAGCAACCTTCGGTGATACTGGCTCTACCCCTGAGTCACAGCCGCCCCAGTCTACTCATGGACAGCTCAAGATGGACAACGTTAATTCTTACAACCTGCACCATCACAGCAAGCCCACAGGAAGAGTGCCAGGCTTTGAAGCCAGTTTTCTTAGTGGCCAAACCGTGTAAACATATTGTCAGGTGATGCATTAGGGCCCAAATAGACTTTTCCCCCCAAGCTAAAATTGTCAAAGAACAACTATAAAACTGTGTAAACATTTTTTGGAGCGTCACAACCCCTGCAAAACGACTGTCATAATTTGAGCCATTCGGTCCAAAGTCGAGAAGCTTCGCGATTATATTAATTAATCCCCATTCAAATTAGCCTGGTGCTTAACTGGAAGTTAGCTGGCTCTGTCAGCAGAAGTCTATAATGCACACGCTTTCATAGGAATTAACGGGGCTTCGCCTCCATGGCTGTGTCCAGGTTTTAAAGGTCCCATATTATGAGAAACACGTTTTCTCTGGTCTCTACATATATAAGCAGGTCCTCCCTGAGCCTGCCAACTCCCAGAATGAGGAAAGCAAATGATTCCTGCATGGTCTCTGCAACCCACCCACTGGTAAAATGGCGCTCCTACAGGCTGTTCACATTCAGCTCCTTTCGTTACGTAACGACAGGAGAGATGATCATAGGCCGGCCTCCTCTGTGCGGTGATAGGAGATATCTGAGAGGGGGGCGTCCATCCCCGAGGTGACGTTCGGTGTGTCCAGCGGTAAGATAGCAGAGTTTCGCAATGTCGTCGCTTAGCTACAGAACAACAAAAGAGACAGTGATTGCTTTTCATTTTTAACGACAATGTGCCAGCTGTGGTTCGTGTTAGCTTGTATGTGTGTGCTAACCACTTCACGTCGGACTGCTTCAGTAATGAGGGTCAGTGCAAAGCTGGCTTTGCCTCGACACTTACCCTCGTAAAAGGATCAGTCCCACACCCAGACCCAGCAACTGCACCCGAGCCACAGGTAAGTGTCACCACGGTTTGATAGTATTACAGTTGCTCCCCCATGAGTACAGTGAAGTCAGCTGGAAATTGGCTAACTAGTTAGCTCCGCTTCGTTCCGCTATGCAATGGAGTTTGAAGCGAGTTTAATGTTAATAATATTAAGATGGAGCTTGGTTGTCACAGTGAAAAGTCTGGAAATGTGCAGACTGGAGACAGAGACGATGCGAAGAGTGTCCAAGAGTTTGGAGACTGTGTTGGAGACAAACGCAGCTTTCGCTAGCTGTTAGCCATTAGCTACATGGTAGTAACTGTAACAACACATAAGAACAAACTAAGCTACATATTCAGACACACTGACCATTCTGACCAGTCTGTACTTCTTCAGGAGCATCTCCTTCTGGGTCCGATTCTGGGTCAAACTGGTATAGTTGAACGACAGCATCTTGGCGAGTCATAGCGACACATCCACCGTAAACATTAGCATAAGCTACCACTAGCGTAAGCGGCATCCTCTCTCCCTGAGAGAGCAGGCGAGGCAGGCGTTGACAGACGGAGCTCATTAGCATTTAAAGGAAACAGCCTGCTCTCAGTAGAGCTCACTTGAGCAACTTTTAGACAGCTGAAATTCAGGACCACGGATGGGTTTGGGGCAATGCATTTCAAATACAGTGTTGTTGGACCTCTGACAGCTGTTGATGAATTGATGAAAAACAGTATAATATGGGACCTTAAATGTAACATTCTTTGTCTCACAGGCAAGCTTCTCATCCATAAGTCGATGCATGCCTTCTTCTGCGTGGTGATGGTAGGTGTAGTTCGGTAGAAAGAAAATAGTCATCATTCATGGGAGAGACATAGCTGATGAGCTGTATTGGCACTTTGAGTGTCATCTTCTTTTATATTAAAGAGTAGGCAGACATCTCTATGCATGACATCTCCAAAACTATCCAACTCACACCAAAACAATATAGATAGATAAATAGCACTAGAGAAAATTAGATTTCTCTCGTGAACTCTTTAGCTGTAGACATACATCTGGATCTGGTACATCTGGATATTGACTGCAAACACTGTTATTCCATACAATTAGGATTTCTGCAATTCGAGTATATGCTCTTTACCCTGTGTTTATGTTCTTGTGTTGTTGTGTATTTCTATCAATGTTAGCAGGCGATATGAGGGTGGTACAAAGTGCGTTGCAAGCACCACACCCTCCTTTGTCACACCACAGTGTGTGTCATATAATGATGTTTTTTATAGACATAGGATAAACTGTTCTTTAGCAACATGCTGTCACTGTCAATGCTTTGTGAGAACAAAGAGCCATCACTGTCATGCCCCATCAATTTGACAGCAACGTCAGAAAATGTGTGTGTGTGTGTGTGTGTGTGTGTGTGTCTGTGTGTGTGTGTGTCTGTGTGTGTGTGTGTGTGTGTGTGTGACATCCCAATGACACACAAAGCCTTATGGAAAGCAAGGTAACTGTTACGGCACTCTACTGCTCATTTTACCACATTAATGGGGCCATAAATCACAAAATCCTGTCGAGACAACTCACAGCTTGTAAACTAAATTGATGTTTCTTGTTTAAGTGTGTATCAAAATAGGTCAAATGACTCAACTGGCCTTAATACCTATGACAAGTATGTTGTAACAGTACAAACTTCTACTTCACGTGGCCTCTTGTAATAAACACTGTGGTTTTCTGTGTCATGGACATGTGAGGGCCACATGTCGAACCCTTTGTTTATTAAAACCTAGAAGATCAACTGCTGCTCTACTGATCACTCACTTAATCAATAATGTCTTTGACAGCAGCTCTGTTGTCTGTGCCTGTTTGTACCATAACACTTATTTAGACATAACATCAGCAACAACAGCTCTCTGACATGTTTTTTTAATCTTTTCTGATTTGGGTTTGAAGGCACGTTCATGTGCATTTCAGAAGATATCATTTGCATAATTTCAAATCATTTAATGTCAATAAATCATTACCAGATTAAATGTGAGACACTTAAAAATGATTTTGTCGAAATCATTGTTAATTGTTTTACGACACAAAAACATAACAGGAGTTAGAGTCTCAGACTAAAAAAATAACTCACTTACTGTTTTAGCATACTAAACAGTATGTTGGTAAGGAATTTCAGACACAACCAGCGACTAGGTTTTGGCTAATGCTTATAAAAATGCTAAGATAACATCAAATACGGAAAAAAAAACACCCACTTATCTCCAGCACCAACTTCTACATCTAGCTTATTAATGACAAAGAGATGATGATGGATGTTGGTTCCTCGTCATTCATGTAGGAGGGTTCTATTCTGTTAAGATGGTACTATCCCAAGTTCCCTTAACTGCCTTCCTCCCTTCCCAAGTATCACTACTCATCATGCTCAGATTATGAGAAATGATTAATAATTAGGGTTTCCACATATTTATGGAGCAATTTTACCTCACCCACTTTTTTACTACAAGAAACATCTGGCCAGCAAAATGTAACCTTATTGCAGGCCCCACTTTGGGAAGCCCCATTTTCAACCATCTGTGGTCTGTTGCTTTGCTGATAAAGTGTGTTCCTCACTTCTAACCCTTCTTAACATGGACAAAATGACACACTGACCCTGAAATGAAACCACTGAACACCTTTAACTGACACTTGTCTATAACATCATCTGAGCAGCGATGGATTCAGTTCCCCTCCACCCTTGTGGGCTTTTCGTTTCCAGAGCATCGACTCAACTGAATTTTTTTTTTGTCTGACCCGTCTTCTGTGAAGTTTGTGGAGCGATAAAGTGATGCCATATCTTGACGACTTTTGAAGTGTCATTTCTCCAGCAAGCAATTTGTTTCGAGTGGGTGCAGAGTGTCAAGGCGAGCGTGCGCTGCAGCGTTAACTACCAGCTGGTGGAGGAAGAGAGGAGGAGAGAGAGAGAGGATAATTGTAACACACACAGAAAGAAAGAGATGGATAGGAAGAATGTTTATAGACAGGGAGAGAATAATGATGGTCCGGCACATCTTTAAAAGAGAATGGCCAGCCTCAATCAGTTTGTGTCTGTTTTAGATGCACATGCACACATCCACGTACACACACAACACTTGGCAGATTTTTAGTGTTAAGTGCACCCACTCACACTCACAGGCTTGACTTTATCACTTTCAGAGATATATAAAGTCATTCTTTCCACCTCATCCCTTTGCTTCCTCAGCCTTTCTTTCCATCTCTTGTCACCTCATCCTCGCCTTCCGCTCTCTGTCTTCTTCCTCCCCTCTTTTTCCCCGGTCCCCTTCACTTCTCTAAACCCCGCTCCTTTTTCTCTGCCTGTCTGTTGTGGAAAAGTTGCATCAGACCTGTGCAGCTGGCAGATTGAGGTGTTTTGCAATGGAGAATGAATCAAGTAAGGGTGAGAGTGTGTGAGTGTGTATGTGTGTGTGTGTGTGTGTGTGTGTGTGTGTGCGTGTGTGTGTGTGTGTACAATATATGAAAGTGGCGGCAAGAGTTTGATTTCTGCTCACCCAGAGTGATGTACCCTCACACCAAAGGTCGTGGATATAAGGCTAATCATACAAGCGCATGACGGATGGCCCCGACCATGACTTCTGAGGAATTGTTGGTGTGTGTGTGAGTGCGTTTGTGGTTGTCACCTGAAGCAGTGTTGATGGTCCTGACAGCCTCCCTGGCACTGACTCTGTTGTTAGGGGGATAGTCAGGGACAGTGTTTTCGTTGCGCCTCGGTGGAATCCGTGGGCTCACCTTGGCAGGTAGATGACTGAAAAACAGAGAGAGGGAGAAGCAGATAGATCGGTAAGGGAAAAAAGTGAAGTAGATCATGAAAATTGTGGATTGTGGAGGAGTGAAGGAAAGAGAGAAAGAGAGAGGAGAGAAAGAACAAAGCGCCTGACCTTCCAGAGGAATTTGAATGGTGAAAGGAAGAAACCAAAGGAGATGAAGAAGAGGATGAAGGGAGTGATGGAGGGTGATCTTAAGAACCTGTCTGTGTGTGCATGTGTGAGTGTCTATGTGTGTATTATTCACTTTGTGGGACAAATCTGTTTGGACAGTAATAATGTGGGGACCCGCTTTCCTTGTGGGGATAATATGTAATAGGGCTGCACGATATTGGAAAAAAGTGATATTGGGAATACCCTGCGATATATATTGCGATATGAAAAAAATGTATGTTATGCTGCACTGCTGCGATCTTGTAGACAATTAACCTGCACTGATCTCACCCCTTTTTGTGATACTGAGCTGTGTTTTACCATCGTAAATGGTCAAACAAATTAGTTGTGTTACCTCTCATTGTGGCAACAGATGCGAGGTACTGTCGACACAGAACACGTACTTGGTCAATATCACCCTTCTTGTAGCCGAAATAATTTCAGATAACTGACGTTGCTTTTCTTTTTGACACCAAGTCTTTGTTTTCAGCAATTTTCTCGTGTTCCTTGCTCATTTTTCAATGTTGTTACCAGCAACTCACTCCATGTGCAGGGGCGTGGTCTGCTTGGCACACTGATTAAGAACTGATGTGATTGGTGGAACGCTGCGCATGCAGAGTCTGCATGCACAGTGTGTACCAGGTACCCTTGAAATTAGATGAGTTCATTTGCCTCCTACATCGCAGGCCCTGCGATGTGACTATTGCACACATTGACGATGCTCAAACGATATATCGTGCAGCTCTAATATGTAAGTCCCCATAATGTAAGTCACTGAGAAATTAAGGAGAGGTTTTGGTTTAAGGTTAGAGTAAGTTGGGTTTAGAGCAGGGTTAGGGTTAGGCAAGTAATGACTAGGTAGGATTACTGTAAGCCTCCAGAAAATATTTGTAAATCTGTCCAGTGTCTTCAGAATTGATGGAAAAACTTGTGTGTGTGTGTGTCTGTGTGTGTGTGTGTGTGTGTGTGTGTGTGTGTGTGTGTGTGTGTGCTATAGTACATCATGAGGACTGGAACAGGTTTGTAATCATGAGGTCATTTTTGGAAAGAGAACATTTTGGTCAGTCCTCACAATTTCATAGCTTTGTTTGATGGTTAGGACTTGGTTTTAAGGACTAGGTTGTAAATTAGGTTTCAGGCAGGTTAGGGGTAATGGTTACAAATAAGCATTTAGTTGATATTGATGATGTTTATGGTTATGGTGAGTGGCTAGGACATGCATTATGTCAGTGAAAGTGCTCACAAATATCGGAGAACGTGTGTGTGTGTGTGTGTGTGTGCGTGCGTGCGTGCGTGCGTGCGTGTGTGTGTGTGTGTGTATATGAGTGACCGATGTTCTAACCAGCAGAGATCTGTACTTGAAACACTGCCTGCTTACAATTATGAGCGCCGCCAATCTGAGTTTCACACATCATGCGATGATACGTGTGTGTACACACACACAAACACACACACACACACACACACACACACACACATATTCACACACAAAACAGCCTGACACAGTGATATCCTCATTGGCTCACCCTGATTGGCTATGCTGCTCGTCAATCGCGTCCACGGCACTCTCTACAGAGCTCAGGAGAGACTGGATCTGATTGGCTGATTCCTTCAGCAGGAAACGGGTCACAAACTGCTCCACGTTGGTTCCTCTCTCATAAACCTGGGGGGAAGAGAGGGAAAAAAGCAATTCTGTATGTTATTTATAAAACCATATTCGGAAACTAAATGCCAGTCGTTCTCTCAAAACTGTTTTAATACAAAAAACTGTCTGTTGAAGGTTATGTTCCATGAAAAATAAAAAAGGGAAAGTTTTTTTTACACATCACAGTGCAGTTTCCCTAATTCTCACTCTGTTCCCTTTACTCCTCTGACAGGACTTTTTCAGCATAAGTCTCTTCCTTCCATCCGATGGTTGAAGGGATTCTGAACGTGGACAGGCAACATGTCGGGAGGCCAAAACAACAAGTAAAAATAGACTTGTACCTTTCACTCACTCTGCTGCCATATTCCCTCTCTACTTCTCTCACTCCCTCATTAATCTCTTCCTTTTCTTCTCAGAGTCTCTGAGTGTTTCATGCCCACTATAAACCTTGAAAACCTTTCAGGCTGTGCAGAGAACGAGGCTCGCTGGGAATTTAAAGTTTTGTGTTGTGGTTTTACTTCTCTTATTAAACACAAAAGCACAAAAAAGTTTGGAAATCAATAATGTTGTTGGCATCAGCCACTACTCTTAACAATATTGATACACAGTGACAACTGAGCACTGTAGCTCATCAACATTCAGTGCAAAGCGTATTGATCCATAGGTAGTCCATCATTTTCATAGATCTGTTTTAGGTTGTCACAACTGCTGTGAATGAAGCCCTGAAGGGGAAATCTATCCAGACAGAACTTGTTGTGGTGAGGGACAGTTCGATTTTTTTGAATGTGAAAGAAATTCTCTCAAGGAGAGGAATTATAAAAGAGGGGAAATCCTGACTACAACAACATGGTGAACTGTCAGAGGAGCTGACTGCTTCAGATATGACCGGAGTTATGCTGCTGTGTTCTTGGTTACGTATAAATCCGACAAATTCTTATTTGAACTTTTTCTGATTGATCAGCAACTGAAAAGATAACAGACGATTAAAATTCAGAGGGACAGCGGGTTATGTTTCCAAGACGTGCATTAATATTTTGCAATTGATTTATGCCTTTTCTATTGTATCGTGCAACACTATCAAACTGTTTTTTTTATTATTATCTTGTTTCTCTTGTTGTTTAACATAAGTTAACATTCAAACTGTATCTTAATTGGCAACTTAATTAGTCTAGCTAGCCAGTAACTCAGCCTAGTAAACAGGCCCTAATTTAATATAGCTCAGTTGAGGATTACAAGAAACTGAACCAGCAACCTTCCTGCGCTGTTTAGGCATGTTCCCACACAGCAAAGTTGGTCTGGCTCAGTGTCAGTGGCTGTCTGTCAATATATAGCAATGAATCAGGCCTATGTCACAGAATGTGTGCTCTAGCTACCAGATCTGGACCATGTCCACACCATGAGTGATTACTAATGTGGGCCAAGTCTATATGACTGTGCGGACTGTCACTGGTCCAGACTTTGCCATGTGGGTTAAGGCTTAAACACTGTCAATAACGCATGAAAACCAAACCATCAGACAATAGGCCGTAATTGACTACATGCGTACTCCAGAGACTGAACTCAGTCGGTCATGTCAGCTTTACTGTCAGAAGTCACAGTGCAGTGATTCAGGGAGACAATTAAGGTTCCTGTGCAGTCAGCCATTCTCTGCTATGCTCCAATCAAAGACAAAGACTCCCACAAGACGCAGAATCACACGGGTCGTATTGACTTCCATTATCGCAGTCGACGGCTTTTCCTCACGTACACTCACATGTCCACGCACATACATGCATCCTCAGCCATGCAAACACAGAGAGTTGGAGGAGACTCCTTCCTCAGCGGCTCATGGGTATGAATGATCCAGTCAGCGTGTTCTGGTTTTTTAACAGAATCCACTCAGAGCATAAAACACACATCTATCTGAAGTAGAAGCAACAGAAATCCCCAGGATTACAGGAATCAGGTTTTTTGGTAGCTTTTTTATGCACGATTTTTACCCAGGAGACACTGATGAGTCACTTATGACTACCATGCTGAGATTCAATTACCAAAGTGGGGTACACGTCTGAATAAACAGAGATGATACATGGGAATTTTGGCAGTTTTCTTGGAGATTATGAGAGCATTATGAGTCCATTAGGGGAACTTAGTCATTGAATAAGAAAATGCTGATAGATTCTTGATGCGTACCAGTTATTTGTCTGGTAGACAGTTAGTTCTCTATAGAGTCAGGCAGGCTAAGCACTATCATTTATTTGAAACGACGATGAACCAAACTAATAAAGTTGAGAACCAAACTAATAAAGTGGAGGAATTCCCTGAGGTGATATTCTAAAAGTTTACAGCTGTTTTATAGACTCAGAGGAAGAAGTGATTAGAGGACTAGCTCACCCAACGGGTGAAAGATGCAGGATGCAACATGGTGGATAAATTGGATGTTTTTATGGTCAAAGTAAAGCTATATACTATTATCCAACTGCGCACAGAGTAGATGTATTTGTGTGACCTTTGAGTTGCAATATATTTGTTTCATTCTGCACAGACTGAATCACATCTTCAGCTGGCTGCAGAAAACATTTGGGCTCCCGATATTTTTTAGAACATTGCACTGATTTAGTTGATTTGTAGTTGTTAAATTGTAACTGTAACTGTTAAACACTTGACTGTTTATGGGCCTGGACTGATTAGATCACACAGATTAGATTAGATTAGATTAGATTAGACTAGATTAGATTACAATTATCATTACTTACTAATGGTGCCACTAGAGCAACAATTGCAATAGTATGCATTAAATGTTAAACACATTAAACCGACATTTGAAGTTTAAAATATACAAGCCACTACGGTACAACTTGGAAATTCCAAAACTTGCCATTTAAGATCATTTAAACTGGCAATAGACATTTTTGTTGTAATTCATCATCCTGAGGTAAATATTGTTTCCCAGTGTAACGGCTGTAGATAAAATAACA
The DNA here is from genome assembly GCA_903131615.1 of Diplodus sargus. NCBI lineage: Eukaryota > Metazoa > Chordata > Actinopteri > Spariformes > Sparidae > Diplodus > Diplodus sargus. The sequence continues at coordinate 192,658 of CAEMYA010000174.1, read as the reverse complement.
TCTTCCAAATATAGACTGGTTCCCTATAAACCTTGCTTTCACTATGATGTTCGGCCTGCCCATCAGGCCTGATTTTTCCTGCAAAAATGAAGGTTGCATGTCAGCATGAAGGAAGCATGTCTGCCATTGCGCAACCAAAAAGTGAAGAGGCATTCATTCAATGGAGCGCGCCGGTGTCTGTATCCTCACTGATATGCGTTTTCTCTTTGCCGGTGGTGGCACAGTGGTAAGCACTGTTGCCCCACAGCAAAAAGGTCAGAGGTTTGAATCATGCAAAAAGTACGGAGTTTGCATGTTCTCCCCATGCTTTCTTGGGTTTCCTCTATCAAAACTTGCACGGTCGGTTGATTCTTCAGTCAGTGGCCTTGACCAAGATACTGACATTGTTACCAACTGTCCAAAGCAATGGACAGCCATGTTGCTGATGCTGTGTTTGTTCAATGTTGATGAAGGGCTCAGTCATCCAGGTCATGGTAATTCTAAGTGCTATATCGTAGGAAACTGCACGTTTCGGTTTCTTGAAGACGTTTCACCTCTCCTCCAAGAGGCTTCTTCAGTTCTAACTGGAGGAGAGTTGCAGGCTTAAAAACTCTGTCTGGGGGTGGCCTTACAGAGTCGTTAAGGACACGTGTGAGCTCTGAGTTTTAGAGTCGTTAGGACCACTTGTGGGTCGCTGACCCAACTGGTCATGTTGGTTGCTAGGGCTAGGTGAGCCCAGGTGTGAATTGTTTGCTACAGTGGCACCAACAGAACTACGGCAGGGAAACACTAGAAGATTGGAATTTGAAAAGCTGTCTTTTTCCACTTTAACATCCTACAATGACATAGCCGTACACCTGACAGTCTTAAATGCATAATGCATTGAGTCTCGACTCTTTGGTTCTTAGATGCTCCAGCCACCCCTTCCACTGTTCATCCTCCTGCAATCAACCCCAATCATCCACTGGACGTGACACTCATCCTGTCTCTGCCGAAACTTATATCCATTTCTACTACAACTACTTTTGTGTTGTGCAATGGCGTTATGAATTTTCAATAAATTGGCACAAACCAGTCACATTAAGCCTGGAGCTTTTATAACAGGGGTAATAACAGGCACTAATCCTCTAGGGCTATTTCTACTGCTTTTTAGAATCAAGGAATGCTGCATCAGCAAAACATCCAAACTGCACAGGACTGATTCAAAAATGCAGTGTGGGTTTTTTCATTCCTTCTGTCAAACACACTGTTTTGTGTGAAATTGTAAATTCTATTTTCAGATTTTGCTCCACAGTTCATCATGTCTTCCTCTCCCCTCACTTTCTTCCCTTCTCTTCCCTCTGTATGTGTCTATCACTCCCTCTCTTCCTCTGCTCCCATGAGCCCAGCTACAAAACCTGGGATGGAAACACTGTGATCTATAATTCACACAGATCACTGACCCTGGAGGAGATACACGTCTCTCCACGCTGGCTCCCTGAAAACAGCCTGGTGATTAGCTACAGTTTGCATTATTGTTAGCATCAGTGTGTGTGTGTGTGTGTGTGTGTGTGTGTGTGTGTGTGTGT
>CAEMYA010000174.1:157778-179026 GCA_903131615.1 Diplodus sargus | reverse complement strand
TCGTATCGTGACCAAATTATCGTGATACGTATCGTATCGTGAGGTTCTTGCCAATACCCACCCCTACTGTCTGCTCATGGATTGCAGGCTACAGCGCAGGTTTGTTTACTTTGTGAACCTCTGAGGTGTAACACTGACCCTCTGGTCTTAAATGCGCAGTATGTAAGAGTTGGACGCCTGTGTCGAATTCATACTCAAAACAAATAGTCACACCAGCTAACTGTTGCTAACTACAGCTGCCGTTAGCTAGTTAGCTCGGTAGCCACCTTGCAACGAAATACATAAAGTCATAATATTTCTGCACATGCTGTTGAAAATGTTTCTGTATTTCCAATTATACTTATGTTAATATGATAATTTGTTAGTTGCGTCGGTGTACTGTCTGTCGAGGGCAGGGGGAGGGTAGGTCAAGGAAAAAGTACAAAGCTTCATGTTTCCTTTTATACTTGATTCTAACTATGGATCTAACGGTATGATTTATTCATGTATCAGCTTCTCCTGCCTTTCGTCAGTTTGGGGGCATCATGATAATGATCACATTGAGGCTTTCAAAACCAAACTAACTCCCACAAGGAAACCAAGTTCAAGAATACCAGTTCAGCTTTAACAGCGCAACACTCCACCGCTGCATTTCCAACATACTGTATGTGCAAATGCATAATCTTCATCCAAACCCCATTAGATCCTTATGAATAAGTGATGAATACAATGCAAAGTCGTACCGTACCCACTGACTGAGCCAGCTAAGATCTTTTACACACTGGCTTCTGTTTCATCCCTTTATCCATCACATCTTTACTTCCTGACTTGTCTCGTCACACCCCCTTCGCCTCACCCACTCTCTCTTTCTCATCGCCTCCCTTCCAAGTTGCCCTTTCCCCTATTCCCATTCTCCTCCATTGATCCCCCTCCTCTTATTCTCCTCATCCTGCTATCGTGTTATTGTGTACGGACCAAATCGCCTCCCTCTTCCCCGTGATCTGCTTCACCTTAATCTTCATGAAGAAAGGAGAGGATGAGGTGGGGGGAGGCAGCGATGACTCGGGGGTGTATGAAGACAATGGAGCTGAGATGAAAGAGGAGAAGATGAGAGAAAAGGGAGGTGAGAGGAAGAGGAGATGGGGGGGAGGAGTCACAGAAGAAGAAGCTAGAAAAGCTGATGGAGGGTCACTCACCGGCACGAAACAATTTCCTGAACAGATTTCGAAAATAAAAAAAAAAGATGTTAAGGCTTAACAAGATTTTAGTCTGAGACACAGTGTGTGCGTGTGACTGTGTGTGTGTGTGTGTGTGTGTGTGTGTGTGTGTGTGTCAGTGTGCCTGTAGACTTGCCAATGAGTGTGACGGCTTGCTCAGTGAAAAGCTTGAAAAAATAAAGTGCTAATGAGAGTGGCTCACTGAACGTAGCATTTATACAAGACAGATAGGACAGGAGATTTAATGAATTCTCCCTTTTCTCTCGCCCGCTTCAGCTCACACACACACACACACACACACACACACACACAGTCCTCATGGGAGGGGCCGTACTTACAGTATCTCCACCTGCTGGCAAGCCAATTAAAATTGTTTTCTGGAGCCACTACTGACTCTGATAGCTCCATAAATGCTTTCACAAAAACGAAAAAGATAAAATAGTTGAAACGGCACTACATCCGAAGCCTTTCAACACGTTTACTCTTTCCCAGCAGATTATATATTTGCTCTCCAACGCTGTCTAAATCGTGACATTTAGTGGTGTCATTTGGGTGAAGTTGCTGTTGTGGTTAAGGAGACACGCTTTCTCAAACACATTGTCGGCCTGTCCACTTAAAAGTTCTCTCTAACTTTTCTTTGCTGCTCACAATTCGGGATCACTTCTGGTATCGCTCAAAGTATTAGGAGTCGCTCTCGGAAATGAAATGAAGCTCTGTATGAAACTGTCAGAGGGACGTCAGAGATGTCAACCAAAGCCCACGGTCTGTCCTGCGTGTGATGCTGGATGACGACACGAGTGGGAGCTGCTTGCGAATACAAAAGTTGCTCCACATCAACTCAACCCTGTCTCCATGACAACTGTCCCCCAACTGTCCCCAAAGTATCCATCTCCATGGCAACTGTCACCACATTCATCCGCGAGAACTCTTGATGCCCTGCTGACACGAGCCGCGGTGAGATGCTCCAGACGAACATGACAGCTGACTGCTTGTTTGTTTTACTGTGAAAAAAAGAAAGAAGTTGACAAAACTAATAAAGACTGAGATCTCTTCTGTCTTTTTATCGTCCAATGTCCATTATCGTGGTCACTTCTTTTAACCACACGTAAGTCAAAGTTAAAGTAATCAAATCTGTCAACTTTGTACGCTGTATTTTTCTCCATGCATAATCAAGCTAACACAAGTCACTATTAACAGCTTTATCTCATTGTGAGCTGCAGCATGTAACTGTTATAGCTTATATTGCAAACCATTATTGCTTTTGCTGTAAAAAATAGAGATATTTTAACTTTCATTAAATCTGAAGAAAGAAGAACCGAGACTTAAAGTATCATACAATGCAATTAAAGAAAAGTTGAACTCACGATTGCACGGCCCCCTCTTCAATAATTGTATTCTTTAATAACACCAAGCAAAGTGCTTGTTCAAAAGGCACCTCGAAGCTCACCTGCTGTTTCGGTTCATGATTGCAAAAGTAGTGGCTGAAGTGGAATATATATCAGAAAGTGTGCTAATTAATAAAAAAAGAAAAAAAACATAAAAGAAATGATATAAATAAAAATCACATCACTGGTCTCAGCTCAGCAGCCAGAGGCTCAGAGTGTGTTCAGAGTGTGTTTTCCAGGTAATGGGGAAAGTGACAATGGAAACACACAGTACAGAAATAGTCTGTGAAGCCTTTCACATGTATGAGTCCATCGATCCATCGCTGTTTGAGTAATAATTCTACTGTGTCTCACTCTGAAAATGGTTATATATATACATATCATTGTATAAAACACTGTATCAACGAAAATAATTACAGTGAGTACAGAAATTGAGAGGCTTAAAAAAAAGAATGCATATAATTATCGTTATTTTGTTTAACGTCACTGCGATCCACTGATACATTTATATTTGTACATGTCACAGGCTGAGGACCACGACTCCACAAACAGTGTCAAATCAAATTGACAGGGTGGAGCGGGTGGTGGTGGAGTTATCGAAGTGGAAAAGCCAGTGAGAGAGACAGTGACGGCAGCTCAAGACCGTGTTTCAATATTTGTAAGTGATAAACCACTGGATACTTTAGATGAGGGACCACAGTGTTTCAATATTCATGAGCATTACTGTACTGGAGATTATTTAATTTATTTAAGTCCTTCTCTCTCTCTCTCTGTCTTTAGGTTTCTGCTTGTTGAAAGGCAGTTTTTTTTTCTCGCCACTGTCGCTCAGTGCTTGCTCCTGGGAGAAATGTTGGGTCTCTGTGAACAAACTAATCAAGGAGTATGTTCAAGACTAAATTTAAATTAAATCATGATATGACTTTTGTTGTGTATTGGAACCATGCAAATAAAGATTGACTGATTGACTTACTGACTGACTGATTGACTGACTGACTGTTTGTTTGTTTGATTGATTGATTGATTGAGTTTTGTCAAAAGATGCAATTGAAAACATTAAGTTACATGTCTATGAATTGCAGAAACAAACACTGCCAACATTTATTGGGGTGACTTGGATGTTGGATTTCAAAACTTGAGTCTAGCGTTCATCATCCAAACAACACACTCACAGCGGAACGTTATGGTTCAGTATTCGCAGGGGAGAAGGAGTTTTTCTCAGCAGACACTTTGACTTGCCGCAGCAGGAATGCCAGACAGACCTGCCTTTTTATAGAGCTTTTCTAGTCTACCTGCTACTCAAAAAGCTCTGAGACACATTTGCACATTCACCCACACGTTCATACAGTGATGGCAGAGACTGTGAGGCAAAGGGGCCACACTGCTCTATCAAACGTGCCCTATGATATTTCTCCGCTCAGCCCTTCACACACATTCACACACTGACGGAGCAGCCATCAGGAGCAAGGCACATGTGTAACTGATAACATTGACAATGGCTCTGTTCCATTCGGATGTGCCACTAAGCCATGTCAGTCTGTGAGCATGCACAATGTTTTTGACTACCACTGTGCACAATAAGGTCTATTGTTTGGTACGATTATTGACAATCTGGTCTCAACTTTTTCAGTGTCAACACATTAGAGTGTCAACACATTAGAGTAATAAGTCGAGAAAATGGGCACGCAATTAACAGAACAGGTAAAAGACACAAATCGGATCACGCTGTTTATACATCTCTTAATTTGTAATCTTAGCATCTAAAGATAATTACGTATATGAAAGAACGCTGCTTCTTCCTGTGTGTATGAGCAGGATAATTACAATTAATGCCCGAGCTGATCTGATGTGGGGTCAGAGATGATTGGAGTTTATTAATCACCACTAATTACTTTTTGATCAGCTCATCTGCAGAATCTCACGAGCCTCTGAAGACGGGCAGCGATGAGTGCCTCCACTAATTGATACCTTGACAGTCAAAATAATGAATACTGCATGAAGTGAATGGAAATATCACATTTGCATGAATTATTAGTGTGTTGGCCGTCCCTCTGGGAACTCGACGGGAAGTTTGATGAGCGATGGAGACACCGAGACAAAGTACGACCGCTCTCCGGGTTATTGCAGAATGCGCAGATCACGGCTGTGGCTGTACACATCAAAATGATTTATATGATTGTGAAAAGATAATGGCAAAGACAATCATGCAGGCATTGTACTGGCTAGCACAATTTGTATTATCCCAGGAGCAGCAGTACTTTAATCATCTTCCATTGCAAGTACATAATCAGGAGACATTTTATACTTGCCCCTTGTCTTTAAAACAAGTGCTCTATTTATTCAACAAAAAAAACCAAAAACTAGTGAAGTGTGCCTTCCTGTTCCACTCTCCACACTTTCTCTCATTTTGTATAAATCCATTGAGGTGGAGAGCGAATCAATTCTCACTGTGCACTAAAAGGCCAGGGCTCAGACTGCAGCCCTCCGCTCAGGCTAATATCACACTCTGTCTTTTAGCTCCACCCACTCCGCCTCCTCACATCTGCCTCCATCTGGAGAGTTTCTCCAGTTCTCACAGCAGAGTTGTCTTGAAACTCCTTAAAGGGTAAACAAGAAGATGCAACAAAACAAGAAACTTTAACATTGGAAGCATCGATTTCACTGTTTTCTATAAAATAGTATTACCGTAAGATACCAAATAATAGCTGGGTTTCAATTAACCGCAGGGTCCCTTTAAACGCCGGGTGCAGGTGTATATTTTGATAAATAACCACCGGTTCCAAGTAAATGCCGGGTCTAATTTATTTTTTGAAAAATCAAGGAAGAAGATGTGACCGCTGACACTGCACATTTTTCTTCTTCGCCTATTTCACGTATTGTGCTTGCTTTCTGTCAGTCAGTATCACATTGATAATCACCATGGCTCCGGTGCAGCAAAACAATAAAAAGTGCGACTTGAAATTCAAACTTTCTGTCATAAAATATGCAGAGGAAAACTCAGGAGAAGCAGCTGACGTTTCTCTGTCGACCCCACGAGAGTGAGAGAAAAAATCAAACAGAGCGTCCGAGGAGGACAGCAACAGGGCCAGGCTGCCTGGTGGAGGGAGGAAGAAGGCTAGCGAGGAGCCTGAAATGACAGCAGAGATGAGGAGTTTGGCGCGATTGCTGGTTAGCTAAATCGTTTCCTCCGCCGCAACAACTTCGCCTGCAGAAGACAACTATCGCCCAGAGGGATGCCAGAGAATTCACAGAGAAGCTGGAGAAGTTTGTGACAATTTTATCCCAGATTTTTGTGAGTAAGGAATTAAACACCTGTACCAAATTGCCGCCTGGTCTGTTCAGTGATTGAAACAAATAAATGCCCCGGCTATTATTTGGTATTTTAAAGTATCCATCTTTTTTTGAGCATGGCAGAATGGGAGAGAGAGATAGAAGAGGAATAACACAGATGGAGGGCAGGGTGTGGAATTGAATGATGATGATGATGAGGCACAGAGAGGAGGCAGAAAAGGATAAAAAAAACGAGCATCACCGGTGCAGTGAGTGATGTGTGTCTGCAGCAAGTGTGTCGTAAATTTTGGATTTTTTGGCACTTTGTATGTGGTAATCAGCTTTGTTATCAAAGCTTTTGATAGAAAAAATAAAAATAGAAAGTTTGCTGCATGCTTGATAGATTGAATGATACAAGACAAAGCTAGAAAAAAATCAGAGAACAGAAAAATAAAAGAGAAATAATGAAGACCATATATGCTAGATTCACCTGTCACAGATGGACTTGCAAAGGACGGTGTCACTGTGTGAATATGAGGGATTTACTGTATACATGCAGTATCTATTCTTGAATAAGGACACGTAGTGTATGCAGACTTATAGACAGTATATAACATTATAAAACTTGATATACTGCTATATGTATATGCATTATAATACATGTGTATATAACAACGATAATTGTTATGTAAACAAAGAATAAAACACAGTAAAGTATGCATAATGCATATAAATATGAATATGAAAAAATATGAATAAATGTGATATATATACCTGAGTGTACTACAGTAGCTGTGATAATGTATCTGATATATTTGAAACAAAGATACTTCAGAGACCAATCTCTTCCCCTACCTCTGCAGTAAAATCTACTGCAGCCACGAAATCTGAAACACACACACACACACACACACACACACACACACACACACACACACACACACACACACACATCAAAATTTGACTTGTCAGCAGTGTCTGTGCTTCAGCTTGGCTATTTGACTCTTTGAGCTGGTTCATCCCCTCCACAGCACTGTTGGTGCTCTTCCACACTGCCCGCAATAGACAATAACAGGACACCACGGCCCCTGAGAACGCAGCATGTGTGTGTGAGAATGTGTACGTGTGTGCATGTGTGTTACAGAGAAAAGGATAGTATGAATGAGAGTGATAAAATGAGAGAGCACCAGAGATATAGCAATTGAACAAGAGGGACACTCAACTGATTGATTAAACAATGGCTGCTCATTGGAGAGAAACTAGCCTGAGGTTTTTTGCAAGGGAGGGCATGTCTGTGTGTGTGTGTGTGTGTGTGTGTGTGTGTGTGTGTGTGTGTGTGTGTGTGTGTGTGTGTGTGTGTGTGTGTGTGTGTGCACTGCTGAATGGCCTGCAGCTGAAAAAAAGATTAAGACAGAGCTGGTGGATAGAGATATAGAGACACACAGAGCAGAGTCAGAGGGCTGCCCACACACACTCAAGTACATGCACACGCACACACGCGCACATACACACTGTAGCAAGTCTCTGACATGTACATGGATAGGGGGGTATGGCTGCGGACCAGCTGCTATATATAGCACATGGGGAACAACTAGGATAAAACATCAGTGTTCTCCAGCTGACAGCGACACACATCACACACTTACACACACACACACACACACACACACACACACACACACACACACACACACACACCAACACAAGTGCTCTGACAGAAACTTGACAAACCATTCTTTCTCTTTTTCTGTTTCACATTAGGGGATAAGATACTACAATATATGCTGTTTTGGTCCAAAACCAGAGGTTTGGATTATATCACTGACATGTACCTTAGTCCATGCATCGTCAAATTTCCAAAGGCATTATTCCAAAATGCAGTAAACTTACAAGTTATTTAGCATCAGTAATGTCATCATCTTGTGTTAGGCCATAACATCTCAACAACATTACGCATTATGTTAGCTCATGCCCTGCCAGCATGGGAAAATGTCCTGGTGTGTCTTATCAGACTCTGGATAGATTCCACAAACACATCACCACAGGTCCACCATCGCCTCCAGGAGGTTTTGCTGTGTGGCGTGCTGAGAAAAAAGTTAAATCCTGCTTATACTCTTCCACCTCCTAGCCAGTGTCTTCTTCTACTCTCAGGTCTTTGCGGATCCCTTGTTCCAAATTGGATTCATGGCCCATTCATTCATACATCCAGTCCCGAGGTTTTGATAAGTGTGTGAACATTTTTGTCTGAGTTATTTATTTTGAATGCCCGTGCCACAGTGCATGACACAGGAGGGAACTGTGTGTATACTATTTTACCATCAAATCTGAATCATGTGTGAAAATAGGGGAATGGTGTGTTTTGAGAGATGGGTCCGTCTCTTGGTAGATGGCATCTTGGTCTGGGATGTTTCGTTAGCAGGTTCAGTTATAGTGTGTTAGAGATCATTAGACATAGACAATGAAACACACTCTTGCTGTGTTGGCATTGTGTGTTTCTGCAAACTGCAGACATGGTAGGTTGAAACTTTACATTTCTTTACGTTCAATTTTCAATTAATTGACAACACTGTGCTTATGTTTTTGTTAGGTTCAGGCACAAAGACCTATGAGGCTAAAAAAAGATCATGTTTGGGATGGCAGCTGTCCCATTCTTACAATCCCAAAGTATCAGCTTTTGATGACTTGGGAAACCCAGAGTATGATTATTTGATGAGTTTAAACTTAGATTCCAAAATCACATTTTCTTACAAATAGGACCTTCAACAAACACAGCTGGAAGTTCTCCTGAGAATATCCAGTTGTTACACACTAACCAATGTTGAAAAGCTGTTTCTAACTGTGGTCACTGGCTTGGCAGCAATATGAAAGTCAGGTCAAAGACATGTGTGAATTTGATATAACGATATATTATATATCGATATAAGTTTGTACAAATGTCATATTGTATGTATTACAGGTGTCACGGTGTCATTGATGATAATAGTGATATTTAAATCTAAAATACTGATATTGTGTCAATAATACATATACAATAATATCATGTAAATGATCCAGCACAGCTTATAGTACATAACTTTTGTTGCTTTCCATTCTTACACTGTCACAGTAGAAAAACCCGGAGAAAATAAGTAGAAGATGCAGTAACTACCACAGTGTGTGGCTAATATTGCATCAATATTGTTAACATGGATTATTTTGGTCTAGTTAATTATGTCAGCAATAATATATATACAGGTACAAATGTGAACTGGGTTACATAAATGTTAACTGCCAATGTTTTGGCTCTTGCAGTGTTTCAACAGCCTCACTTGCTCTGTTGACTATAGTTTACTAATGTTAGCAAACTTTATATAGACATTACTGCTGGCTAACACTTATGACTCTTCTGTAATTGTGTTATTTTTGTGTTCACCAGCCTTCACCATTACCTGACTGCTGTCTACTTATTACCACAGTAATTTTGACAATCTTACCTTTTTGGTGAAGTCCATGGCTTTGAGGATGGAAAGGTTGAGCGTTTCCAACGAGGCCAAAACTCCTTCATAGTCCCCCATGTGCTTAGCAAAGTAGTCTGTACACACACACGCGCGCAAGCACATTGTAAGATTTATGAAAACCTTTACAGTCACAAAATAATTTGAAGCGGTTAGCCGTAGCTGCAGTTGCTAAATTAATATCAGATATTTAAAAGGAAAAAATAATTACATTTCAACTGAGAAGCATTTTAATGATAGATAAGAGAGAGAATGAGGACAATGGCAGGGAAGTGTGTGTGTGTGTGTGTATGCGTGTGTGTGTGTGCATGTGTGTGTGGGCAGTCTACTTACCACAGAGTTCCTTAGTGTCAACATTACTATCACACAGCATAGCAGAGGAGCAGCAGATGGAGAAATAGGGAGGAAAGGAAGGAAGGAAGGAAGGAAAGAGAGGAGCAGGGTCAGAAACAGAGGAAAGGCTTTTTGCATGCTGTCTCTCTAACTCTCTCAATCTCTCTGTCTCTCTCTCACACACACACACACACACACACACACACACCGAGAGAGAGAGTGAAAGTTTGGCATGCAGGGAAGAATCTAACAAGACTCCTTGACAGGAGTCTGTATCAATCCAGCGCCATCATTCACGCCCAGTTCGGTGTGTGCAGACTCATTTGGCAGCGAATTCTTTACTGGCAGGGAGAAGACTCTCCCCGGTTGACTGACCACGAGGGAGAGAGGAGAACAAGAGAGGAGAGGCAGGGAACGGCGGGAAAGGAAAACACGAACGAGAGAATAAAGGGACGAAGAGGAAGCAGCCAACAGAGGGACGTGAGATGTAACTGATGATGGGAGGACCAGGGACAGAGGAGGAGATGGGCAAAAAGACTCCATCTGTTCATCCTAATTATAAATATCTGTTCAATACATGCTGCCCATGAAAAGGACATTTACAAAAAAACACAGTGACTTCTCTCCTTCATTGCTCTTTCAATGTTTTAAATATTATCCAAAGGCTAATCCTTTCAGGCTCTGTTTTGATTGAGTGATCCTTGTTAGACAGCCTGATTTGATAATGGCCCGTTTTATTTTATTAAGCGGCAGTTTCTTTTTAAATGCATGAGCCCTGCCAGTATTAATCCAGATACATCACTGTGACAGATGGGCTTTTAAAGTATCTACCAAAAATCTACTTTTACATGACATTAACTGTATTCCCATGCTCCCATTTGGTGATGTTGTAAACATTTTGTCGACTAGTGTGATAATGACTGATTGTTTACTGCCTGAATGGTAGATGCAGATGCTGCCGTTTCACAACCAGTGATTATGTTGTTCTCTCACAAGTAATACATAGTGATATATGAGAGTGGGGCTCTCAGACTTTATCTGCATCAAACCCATTAAAAGCAACCTCATTCTTGTCTGTAGGCCAAGGGGAAGCAATGATAATTACACTGATGTTGCTAAAGGAATTTCTAGTCATTGTGTTATTGAATTATCAGTGCTTTGCCCAAATCAAAGGTGCACTCCACAGATTGCACACATCAAGTTCAGTTTAATGTGTTACAAACTACAAACTATGTGGAATGAGAGTGTATTTTTGTGCTGTATTATTGGAAGTGTAGGACCTGGGGCCAGATGTATAAACATTGTGTACGCCCAAAAACAATGCTTGAGCATTTTTTCACACATAAACTGGCATTTATGAAGGAAGAATGTGCAGTGAAATGTGCATCTCTCAAGCAGGCTTCAGAACAGCTTACACAAGTCTATGACGAGGTGAACGTAAGACATACTCCCATCCAAACACAGGTCAAGTACACTTGGCTCAAGGTGTCAAAATGGCCTCCAACATCCCAGTCAGAATATCTACTGGACAACCTGGAACAAGTGGAGGATCAATGGAGGAACCACTGTTGACTGGGCTTGACTCTGACCCGGCATGTAAACAGGACTTCTGGGGGTGTCCTGTGTTGTTGGTGGATCCTTCGGGTCCTGTGGGTTGCGAGTTGGGGCCATCCGTGGATTGGACCTGTTCCAGGATGGCCCAGGCACGTTTGATAAGATTGGGATCTGGGGCGCCTGGAGACCAGGTCGACACCTTGAGCTCTTTGTTATGTTCTTTGGCATTCCTGAGCAGTTTGTGCGGTGTGGCAGGGTGCTTTGTACTGCTGCGTTGGCCACTGCTCCCCATGAGTGTCGTTGCCATAACGAGCACCGTTGCCATGATGTAAATATTTTTATTTACGTTGGAACCGTGACTCCCCTGTTAATGATCTGTACATTGGATCCTGAAAAGGGAAGCACTTTGTGAATCTCTACAGATTAATTATTAAGATTGAGATACAACAGAGGTGCTGGTTTACAGGTACATGTGCAGGTGCTATAAATAGCCACAGCTGTGTGTAGCAGTCATGCAAAATGACAGCTGTTCTGATGTTGTTCGAGAGCCTCTTGATGAAACAGTCGATAAAACTGCATTTCGCTTATTTATCTGTTCGTCTTGGTCAAAGCTCAGCATCAACATGTTTAATGGTGCTTTTACTTTATGGATAATTGTGGGAGAGGAAATGAGGCTAGCGCATGTGCACAATGACTAAGATATATTTACTGAACAGATTCAGGCACTTCTACAGCTTTATAAATCTGTCATAAAGAAACGTGTGCCTATTTCTGTCTTTGTGATTACACACAGTTTTAATCATGGAGCTTCATGCATCTGGCGCCAGATGTTTTGGGAGCTTTGCCCTAATCAGCCCCTCTTGCACCGATGCATGAGTCTTTTTAAACTTGAACTGAGTGAAATAATAAATCAGACTACCCTTTTAATTGTGAGAGTCCCATTTTGTTCAGCCTCATCTAATGTTACACTTTTACTTGTGCATGTTTTTTTACATACTGGGTAAAAAATGAGACAAACTCCCTCTGCAAAAAGAGATGGGTTCATACTTTTAATGCAAGTAGTTTCATTTTTCATATGCATCTGCCTATTCTGCATGTATAAAAAGCTAAATAATTACTTTGTTGCTTGTTACTCTAATAACTGTTTATAAAATGATGTTTTTGTTGAACTGATTGAAGGAATGTCAGTTTTGCAGGTTTGCCGGTGCATTTCTTTGGGTAAAGTATCATCTTTTAAGCGCAAACGAATGGCCTACCGAATGCCACCTGAGATTTCATGTTCTGCGTCGTCTCCAGAACCATTTCTGATTGACAACGGAGTCGAACAGACAGTGAGAAGTGGAAAATGGGTGTGAAGAAAGAAAAAGGCTGAAAACAGGGTTGAGTGACAGATGCAGCGATAGGGGTGATGGGCAGAGTGATGGAGGATGGAAACAGGAAGAGCCTGCCACAAAACAGACAGACATCTCAGAAAACAGGGTGACGGAAGGAGAACGCTGGAAATGGGAAGAAACCAGCGTGTGACAGAGACAGCGAGACAAATGACTGGAAGCAGGGCGGCGCTTCGTCTCTGCCGGCACCCTCCCTCCTCTCCATCCATCAACTTCCTTCTTCAACAGGAAACGCTTACGCTGTCATTTCTTCTATTACTCGGACCAATCAATAACCTTATCTGCTGTCACATGATAACGCTGAGGCCTGGAACGCGGCTGCCAAATCTACTTTACTCTAATGAGTTGAAACTTTTCAGACTTCATCAACTGCAGTGAACAAGATTTATAAAGGCGCAACCATCTCCAATAAGCAAGATGGCCGACGTCAGAGAGAAGGCGGCGGTGGGCATGGTTCACTTACTGCGCTGATTTGAAAAAGGAAAAAAATCCCCACTAATGGCTGAGCCTGCTGGAGGATTTATATATTGAACCCTTATTCAATTCTACAACAGCCATAAAGGTCAGCTTTTGTTCTGCTTGGTTTCATTTTATTTCAAGGCCCCGCAGGTTTCCGAGGTCGTGTAAATTAACAGAGCCGCTCTTTTGATCACTCACATCCCACTGTGTCAGCACACTCCTCCTGATTACGGCTGGATGAGCTGATTGGCTGATTCTTAAGGGTCACTCAATTGATTCGATGAAAGTCAATCATAGGAGCGTCCCAGGGAGCAGGAGACGCAGGGAGGTTCATGTCATGGAGGGTCAGGGTGAATAATGCAAACAGAGATCTGAGCGAGAGGTAACAGGTAACACTTTTCACCCTGCGTTCATTAATTCTCCCTCTCTTTATCTCTTCATCTCCTCTCCCGTGAAAATTTTTCAGTTTGTCTTTATCACAGTAAAAGTGCCACTTAACATAAGGGGCTTTGGTTCAGAAAGCGCTTCAGAAAAGGATGTGACATTTCTAGATGAAGGATAGATTACGTACAGTTTACCTGAGCGCGCACACACACACACAAAAGTAAAAGTGATACATTGATGGAATGCAGCCGCAGAACAGCGTTGTGCCTCTCCCTCTGTTCATAATTGAGCATCGACGTGTCAAAACAACAAAAGTCATGCTGGAACGAGCGCACACATGCACAAATGCCACAAAGGACCCCATGCAGATTCATTTCCTGCGGTAACAAAGTTGCGTCGCATGCTACACGGGCTGTAGTGGCGTGGTAGTGCTGACCTGGTGTTATCAGAGTCAATGGTGTGAAACAGCTTCTCCAGCTCATCCTCGTTCAGCGTGCCGTCAGAGAAGAAAGCCTGGAACTCATCCAGAGACAGCTTACCATCATCTGTAGGAGACACACACAAACACACACACACACACACACACGTCATTGTGTTAAAAAGCATCCTCGCAACAAGACTGAGTTCTATCAAAGAACTTGACATTTCGTTCATGACAAAAGAAATCAATATCAGACAGTATTATTATGGTGAACTGTTGCGTCACTGTGTGATCCTGTCTGCTGCTTTTAAAAGGGATGAAAGGAGATCAAGCGGATGGTTATTACTGCAGCCGTGCACCAGCTCCACCCTGTGATACATTTCAAATCAGCAGCCGTCCTGAGTGATCCGTAGTGGAAGTGGAAGGCACTAAATCTGTCAGTTCACGCCCGGCATCAACGTGCATCTCACTTCCCCTCACTTCTACGTGCAAATAAACATCAATGGAACCGATGGATACAGGGTATCACTACCTACTAGGAAAAAAAACATCTTCATGTTTAATGTTTTCCGAATTAACAAGAAGGCCCAAATAACTGATAATTTGCTGTGGACAGCAGTTCACAAACTTTAAAAAGTTTTTCCTGACTCCACATTTTTCAGGGAGTCTGGTGAGTTTCGCTACAGGCATCAATGAAGCTGCCTGCTTTGGCAACTGTTTACTGTAGTTGTAAAATATGACACGCTTACCTTCATTAAAATGCCTCCAGCCACCTGGCACCTGGCTAATTCTCCACACCTGCCTTCAATCACCTCACCAGCTCGCAGTATAAGCACCCTGCGTCTCCACACACTCATCACCAGATTGTTCTGCCCTCTCAGTGGGGGTGATGCTCTCAACTTCTCAGCATTGAGTTAAGTACTCGTGTCTTTTTGCGTATGTGTACCTCCTGTGCCTGGCACCTCCTGTGCCAGCTCAGCCATTTTCCATCTGCCCACTCCACTTGAGCTAAAAGCCCTTAGCCTCAGTCTGCCTCTGCTGCTCACCTCCTATGACCTTCAAACTTATCACCCTTCAACTGTGTCTGGGTCTGCTTTTTTTTGGGTCCAGTTTGAACTCAAAACAAATCACAGGTCATTTGACACAGTCCAGGCAACTATTATAAATAGAACCCCATATGCCACTGTGGCATATCTAATGTTTAATGTAGATTATTTGAAGTCGCTCTAGTATCGATCTTATCAATCTTATCTTTGATAAGCAGGTGGAGATCGTTCTTACCAAAAATAAAACAGTTCCTCACTTGTGTTGACCAGGAACCTGTGAAACCTGCTTAGCCATCTATCTCTGGCTGAACTCAGGTTTTCTGATGAAATGAAGCTGATAGGATAGCCACCAGCTCACAGGTTAACTTCAGAAGAAAACCAAACCGACTGACTACTGAGATCACTACACTGAGTCAGACCTGGACAAGAGTTTACAATAAAATGAAGACCAGATGCACAGCGTTGTATTCCCCCTCTGTCTGTAATGCTCTGTTTTAGTTCCCGTCTCTATGAGGCCTGCCGTCCCATATACCCAGTCTCCTCTGATTGGTCAGCTTGCACACGTTCGGGCCAACATCGCTACCAAAGATGGAGCAGCTTCGCTAAATTATTTCTTATGTGCCAAACTAGCTGCTAGGCATAGATGTGTGACATGGTGACATTGTGTGATGTCAGGAAGTCACGGAATTAAAGGCGGCACAACTGACAAGTAGGAGAGAGGGGCTTCTGTTGGTGCAGACTTTGACCTTTTAACTGTCAATATCTTTTACAAGCACATGATACATGCATCACTTAAATAAAGCAGGGGGAAAAAAGCGAGTGTTTCTTAGAAATGGAGGGATAGTTTCCACACTATATATATATATATATATATATATATATATATATATATATATATAATGATTAATCTGATTATTTTGCTCCCAACTGAGTGACTGACATGAAACCCCATGTTGTCCTTTAATTTATAGAAAAAAACAAAGTGTAAAACACTTGCTATGATTATAAAGGTCACATCTCTGTCAGATAGACCTCAGACATTAAATGCGTTCCTTCTCTCTCCTGTCCTCTCAAAAACAATCATACATTATGAACTTTTTTAATGCACATTGCATATTCATTGAAGTGTGTTACCTAATACTAAAGACATATTACTTTTGTCATTGTGAACTTATTTCTGGTGTTTCAACATCAACTTATTTTATTCAATCCTTGTTGGCTTTTGCTGCAGTTACAGCCCAGTTGCCTTACAGGCACCGGTGTTTGGTCACATACTCTCCCTCTGGTGTCTGCCTCTTTCACATGACCGCACTTGGAGCTTGATTGGAAAACTCAGTTGACTGAGCCAGTTGATAACCAGCTTTGTGATATCGGTTATGCAGGACGGCCGATGTTCGGCTCAGTGAAGCCAGGTAGCCCCAAGAGAGCCAGAGTGAGTTAAACAGGCCCCTGACAGTCATCCATGCTTTTGTCTTATCTCTACTGTACCTGCCTGAACTTCTGTCTAAAACTTTCCAACCCCTCATCCTCGTACTGTATGAGTCAGAGTGAAGACTGGGGTCACTGCTCAGTACACTGAGTGCTGTCAATGCGATTTTTTGTCCTTAGTTGCCCCTTTTTTTCAGATTTCTTTTGTTCTGATTGTGATGAGGATGAATATTTTATGAGTCTTGACATTTAATTCCAGTTTGCTTTGCTCTACAATGTCCCCCCCCCCCCCCACAGACACACATACGCTCAGTGTGATCCCTGCCTTCAGTGCTTTCTCAAGCTGCTGTGAAATCAATCCAGCACAAGCTGTCTGTCTACAAACCCTCAGCTGTATCCCTGCTGTCTGTCTGTCTGTCTGTCTGTCTGTCTGTCTGTCTGTCTGTCCATGCACTTTAGTAAGCACACAATGCCGATTATGTTTCAAAACCTCAAGGCTTTTTGGGAAGCACTGATAACCAGCGAGCTCACAAAACAATAATGGATTTCTGCTCTTGTTATGTAAGCTTCAGTGAGAGATTAGTTTTTTGTGCTATGGTGATGTGTGACCAGGACGATGTGACACTTTGACTGTGGCAGTATCTGACTGACAGAGTAGAAGGAGGACGTTGATCCCTCATAGCAAGTGGTTTTCATATGAGACTTCATCAGTTAACTATGAACCATACAGCAAAACAGAATATTTCACTGACCATTTTGACAGTCTAATAATCTGTTTTGTAGAGAAGATGTACAGTATGTACAAGCACTTTGTATCCAACGTGTAGAACAATCTACAGGACAACAGCATTTTACAGGTTTGGAATTATAGATCATTAGTACAAAACACAAAACTGTTTCCAGCGCGCTCTCTGCTAACCATCATCACCCAATCCCATGTAAACAATCGATTGCTTCCTGAACACAAGATCAATCACGCTCTTAGTCTAATTGGTTGTACGTAATGACTGGAATCGAGTCGACCGACTCTATGTTGTCCTGGTCCTGTGTCCTCAGGGTGCTTCATTCCCTCGTTGTGATTTTCTTATTTCAACTGAAAGCAGCGCAACCTTCCATCAACCTTAAGTTAAATAGATAATATAAAGTCTTCATCTCTTTCTCTTTTCATGCTGATTTGTGGCCCCCAAAACTTTGCAACGCTGTAGAAAGCTCTTTACATTTTCTGCATGCAAGCGCATTTCAAGACCAAACCAGCTTTTATCAGCTATATTATTAACATATCAAAAGTAAGTGCTCACTAGTGCGCTGGCATATATAGTGTGCACTTTACCTAATGTACCACAAGGCGGAAAAGCAGTGTTGAAAGAGTGCAATATGCATAATCTCTGACAGACTGTTATAGTATAGGTACTCAAAAGTCATACTTGGGTTGAAGTCTTTAAGCATCTGATATTCAATGTACTTTAGTATTAAAAGTAATTTTCTGGCAATAAATGTACTTACCATCAAAAGTATATAAAAGTAAACTAGTATTATACATGTATGTATGAACAGTATATAATGTGTACTACGGGTCAATTGATTATTGGATCCAATATTCAGCATTTTTCTGATCTGAATCAGTGATTTCTTTCTTGTCTAATTGCTGATGAAATAAATCCATGTAAAAAAAAAACACTACTTTGTCTCAGTAACTAGTTGCTGAAGTTATCAAACATGTAGAGGAGAAGAAGCACAATACTCGTCCTTTATAGAGGAGATTTGGTCTGATGGGGTCATGAACTAATCTGTACAAAAAGGTATTCTCCTGTACCTCTATTCCTGCGGCGGACTAACATTCATACTAGGCCCTTATGCGGCGCACAATGTGCTGTTCTTCTGATGCACAGCAAAGATTAAGGCTGTGGTGGTCCCATCTAACAGCAGCAGTAACGTTTTTATGAAGATCTAACCCTGAAAACCAGTCCTTTTCGAACAATAATGAAGTACAGTAGTCTGAGTTGCCTGAGCTGAAATTCCTGTCACAAGGCTGCTGGAACATACAGCAAGACCCTGACACATGTGAGGTGTTACTATTCTGCATCTAGTTCAAACCAGTGCTGCAAACACAGATCCAACAAACAACCAATCCAACATCCCTGTCTGCTGTTTGACTGGTGTGGTGGAGTGGTGGCTCTGCAGTAGGGACTCGTTACTCAGGGCTTTGACTCCATCTTGCATCTACTCTCTCTAAGTATGCCTTGCTGTCTGTCTCACCACATGATGCAGAGCCTGATATCAAATATTTATTCCCTTGCCCTCGAAGTGTGTTTGCCCTTGAGTGTGTCTGACTGGATGCAGCAGGTTGAGCTATGGGGCCACTGCAGAGCGCTGGGCAACCCACGGGGACGGGAGCACTGCAGCCTTACAAAGGGCTGCATTCAAATGTGCTTTATCTATTCTCCTCTGCTGGTCCTCAGTTGTGGGAATAGATGAGCATATGTTAATGAATTTCTCTTTAATGTATTCATTTGTCATTGCCCCTTTCTTTCCTTCTATCGCAGCTATTTTCTTGTTTGTTTGGTTTTTTTTTTGGTTTTGGTTTTTTTCTCCTCCAGTCTGTGCAGCGGCAGCGGCAGCGGCAGCAGCAGCAGCAGCGTGGTTGACACACATCCAACAAAAAGAGAGCGAGAGCTACGCTCTTTGTCTCTGACTCGAGTTTTGACCACTCAGGAGAAAAGGCTCTGAAAACAGGCTTAACAAACTGTCAAAAAAACTTTCAGAAACTCCACAACCATGGCCAGCCACACTTCTACGCCCTCTCCTCTTCCCTTTATTTTCTGTCTCCCTATTAGTATCGCCATAACTTTTATCCCTCCGCTCTTCCAGCTCCTCGTTAGAGATAGAAGAAGCTGAATCTCACATATTGTGCCATGTTGATTTCGGCTGCGCACGATGACGCAGGGTAAGAAAACGCCTTACAAGCGGCTTTCTCTCGGTGACGCTTGGCATAACCTTTCCTCGGCAGAAGGCATGTTTGTTTGCGGAGGACTACTGAAATGCCACTTCTTATGTTCACAGCACCGGTCCAACTCTTCCAGTCCGCATGTGCTCGAGTGTTTATTTAGACTGTGTGGCGCTGACTATTTCTAACCTGCCCTTCTCTGGCGCAGCAGCACTGAACCAGCACTGAAAGTAGAGGCACTGGTGTTTAATTCAGCAGTGACCCAATTTTCTGCATGCAGCCAGCTAGCCCTGTTAGACCCACTTAGGAATTCTCCAGTAACACAACGTAAATGCAGCGACACACACCACTCAAGCAAAAAAAAAGAAAACTGAGCTAGTTAACCCCATTTCCAAATTACACACTAACAAAAAACTACAGCTTCTGGAATCCCCGGCTTCACGGTCAAATACTTCAATATGTTCCTTTTAGTCACACTATGTCCTCTCACACATACAGAGTAATATAATGTTCCACTTGCATGGTCTCCTTTGGGAAATTCTCTGCATGCATTCGACCAGTTACAGAACAGCATTCATAAAACATTTCGGTTGCTTCCCTTTTATCAAAGTTTTGCTCCTCCAGCCACCAATTCACCCCGCAACTCCCTCACGACCCTCACAGTCACTCTCATAGGCTGGCAACAGAGGAGGTGATGCAACAGCCAAGAGCATCCTGACTCCTCCGGCTGAGACACTGTAGATTTGCCCTATTTGCTGAAATTAAAATCATTCCAAAATAGTCAATTTAATGCAGAGGAAATGACAAACACTCAGAAACATCTTTTAGAACAGCAGGGAGGGGATGTCCAAGCAAATATTTTTATATTTTCAATGTTATAATAGAAAATGTTGGCGTTAGCCTTCAGACAGAGCCAGGCTTGCTGTTTGCCCCTGAAGGATAGGTGCACTTAAAAATGAAATTTCAGTCAATCCTAAATTGATCTGAAAAGGAATAAAGGTGTAAGTAAAGTCTCTTCAAAATCACACACAAGCTGAAGTACAAAATCCAAAATGCAAACAACATCAACAACAAAAAAACAACAAATCATCCCAGAAAACTAAAGAGTAATACAAAAAGACAGGAGCCACAAACAAACCAACAGAGTAAAGGAAAAACACAGACTTAAATGCACAAGTGCTAATGATAAAATAAAACACAGGTATACTAAGGATAAAAGGTGGGAAAAAGACGAAGATAGGAAGTGGGTAGTAACACATGACACATGAGGATGTAATCTACAAAATAAAATAGAAAATGACCAAACCATGACATACGCGATTACGCGCTGTTTGGAGTCATTTGGAGGATATTTTCCAAGTGTTCTTATGTTTTTAACAAGAAACAGTCTGCTTCAGTTGTTCCACCAGAATGCTGCAACACCAATGTTCTTTGACTTCCCATTGTCATGGAGATAATAACTAAATTTTCATTTTCGGCCGAACTTATCTAACCAGCTAAGCTAACCAGCTACTGGTTGACGCTCCATATTTAGTGTAGACTAGAGACACGAGAGTTGTATCAATCTTCTTATCTTGTTCTCAGCAATAATTTGACAATCCTACTTTCCTGCTAGCTGTTTGACTGGCTGTGTTCCCACATCATTTATTTCCAAGGAATCTCCAAGAAAATGAAGACACAAGGTATTATGGACTGAAGAAGGTGGATATATTTGTACCACTTTGTCCTCCAAAATCAGCACCCCTGATCTGAAACCTTGACCTGCCGACGTCCAACACTGCCCACTGCAGCTCTAATTACCTATGCCGTGTCTCCATCGACTGATTCTCTTTCCTGTTTGCAGTGCTGTAGTTTGAGTCTCTTTCATTTTCTCTTAATACAAGGTCCTGTACTCCTAATGGCATAGCAAGATTAAATTATGGAAATGACAGAACACACACACACAC
>CAEMYA010000174.1:132558-145537 GCA_903131615.1 Diplodus sargus | reverse complement strand
AGACTGCAGCTCATCCTTATCATCATTAATTAGGCTTAAACAATAGTAGATCATTCCCAACAACTTCCCAAGGCCCATGTTGACGTCTTCAGAATGCTCTGTATGCCAAACACACTTAGTTTACTACAATATCAAAGACAAAAGTAGCAGGTCTGGATACTTGTATGGTTGGAACGAACAAATGTTTTGGCATATTTCCACTCTAACTGTTCTCTGAGGCTGTCCTCAGGTACAGTGGTGCTTAATGATCCATCGTGTAGGACTTAGGAACAGAACTGGAATATGATATCAGTATGCTGTCACTTGTGTATTATCACCATAGTCTGAGTGTGTTTTTGTTACCTTAGTATGAGCCTTTTGTACCTACAGACAGCCGGTCCTCTTCCACAGAGTGGAACCCTCATGTTTCTACAGTAGCCCAGAACAGACAAACCTAGCACTGACTCTAGAGAGGGCCATGTCCTACACATTGCACCTTTAAATCTTAATGTTAATGTCAGGATGCTCACAGTAAGCGTGGTTGATATTGGATATTATCGAATATCATGATATTTGCCATCATATGCAATATTTTCAAGAATATCGAATATCAAACTTTTTGAATAGAAAATGCATACTCAGTTATTTCAGTATTCAGTATTTGACAAGGTGGAAATGAGACCTGGCTGGCAGAGGTCACTTGAGGTTGATTGGCCTGCATACAGCGTACATGTGGTGCTGTAATATACAGACACAGAGGACTTTGTTTCTAAGAACACCAGCGCACCAGTTAGGCAATATTTGGGTTTAAAATGGCGAACCAGGGAATTAGAATGAGGCTGTATGTCGCAGTAAGATGATAATATCCTGTATCGCGATGTTTGGGCACAACAGAATCATGATATCACAATTTGGGTATCACCCAAGCCTAGGTCACTGTGACATTCTGAACACAATCAGAACATTGGACAAATTAAAAACCTCTGAGATTTCTGTTCTGTTGCAAAGATGGATAGCTGTAACAAAGTTCATGACAATCCACTTAATAGTTTGAGACATTTTAATTAAAACCACTTATGTCAACCTGATGGTGGAGGGAGACAAGAAAAGTCGGGGGATCACTAAAGTCAATTGAATTCATCCTGTTATTACCATGAATGTTTGTAAAAACTTTTCGAGCTTAGTTATAGTATATATAGTGGAGTCAAAAAATCCTGAAACAAACCTCAAAGCTTTGCAAGAACTACTTGAGGACCAAAAAAGATCAGGGAGTTCTGACTGTCACAAAAAGCTTTGGCAAACACTGTCAAATCATGCTGGGATAACATGAGTCGGCAAGTTTTGCACATACCTGTGGAGTCCATGCTAGCTTTAGTGGATACAAAGTGCTATTTGAAAAAAAAAAATAAAAGGTTCAGCCTCATTCCCAACTTGTCAAAAACCGATGCTGTGGGATGGCGACCGACCCGTCCTGAATCCCACGTGTCATTATTTGACAAGTTGGGAATGAGACTCAAAAACACCAACCAAAAAGTTAACTTTTCATTCTCAGATGTTTTGACCCTGCAGTATATCTCAGTCTGGACGTGAATGAGGAGCCAATTGATTTGGCCATCCCTAGAGGCATGCTGCTAGCATGGCTAAAGATCATGCAAAACCTTAATCTAAATGTGTTTTCAGTTGTTAAGGTTAGTTTTTTGTTGATCAACTAGATATTGAATTGACTTTAGACTAGACCCATCTGAAAAATCAAAAAGAAACTTTTTTAACTCAGCATGTCCTCGGAAGGTGATCGACACCTGAGAGCAGACTACAAACTGAAGGCCAGCAGCTGCCCACAGTTTTTGACAAAAGACGGTGCTTTTGGTCTTGTGCAGAGGAATTCATTTTGGGGGAGGGGTTGACTTTAGTGTCATGGCAACAGCAGCCCGTAAGGCCTCATGGGAGGAGAACATAGGGATGCTGTAACCAGGGGCAACTGAGTGGTAACTGGGGTTACTGTTTCCTTGATCTCAGCAGAGGCAAACTGCTTACTTAGTGCTTTGATACAGAATGCTAATAGAGGGCAAGGAGTCTCAATTTTACCTTAATATGCTGTAGTTCTTTGCACTGTGAAGACTGATTATCACCAGGCTCTTTCATTAGTTAGCCGGTGTGTTGTAAACTTTGGAGTCTTAGTGATGAGCATACAGAATGTATAGGTTTAGTTCCAGGGGGTATATTATCTCATATAACAGGCAGAAAACACAAAGTTAAGTTTGCAAACTACAAATAAATCTACTCAATCCTGTTTGATTACTCTGAGAGACCTTTAGGCAAGAGTTATTATGCACTTACACACACACACACACACACACACACACACACACACACACACACACACACACACACACACACACACACACTACACACAAGGCAAGCCCCCAGTGTTAATTATGAGGCACGTAAATGTCATGTCTTAAGTGCCCCTGGTGTTTTCAGGCTCATAACAGAAGACCCCCACTCTTCCGATAACACACACAGACGGTGTGCACAGATACTAATCACAGTACACACATCCTCTCCTGAGTGGCAGCTCCCAACCGTTGCTCATTAAGAGAGATAAAGTCAGGAATTAGCTGCCACAGCCAGATTCTCTCCCAATATGAAGCTCATGGAAGAACAAACACCGAGTAGCTTTGCCTCTGATCATCAGCGCTGCCAATCATCTACTGTAGCTGCGTTCGCCACGGTAGCCCCACTGCTTTATGTCGCCGAGGCGCCTCGCTTTTCAAGTGCTGTGGCAGGTACTTCCTCTGCCGCTAATGGTGCAATCCAGCGACAAGAACGTTTCATGGAGAGATAATGGATGCTGCATCCAAAACAGGCATTGTCAGATGTCACGTGTTTAATTAGGCTAGTTTAACTTTAAAAATGAATTATCCTTCCCTGCAGTTCTGACTGGCCCGGCGCTCTAAGTGTCCCCGCAGGCACTGAACAAATTCACAACAAGAGAAGACGTGTGGTCCAATTTAAAGTTTGTGCTGTGTGCTGCTAAGTAAGCCTGTAAAGCTATCAGACTGATTACTCTTCATTAATCAATCTGACCTTGGCTCCATTCTTGGAACTCAACACCACATTTTCAAATGATCTGGAGATGGGGTGCATGATCTGCCATGATCAGAGTAATATTATTTTTGTCTAATGAAATCAGTCAGTTTGAAGAATGTAGATGACTGTGATACCGACCAACAAAGCAACGGCAAAAGAATGAATGAAGGGGTTTTGTGTTTTTTTAGAGAGGTTAATGTGGGTGTCTGGGCACACTAGGCTGTTTCCCTTCTCAAAGTTAGCGACAACAGACTGCATGGCACACCCTCACCTCCCACTGTGGCACGGTGGGTGTCACCAAAATATTAAACCAGCCCAGCCCAGCAAAGAATGCCACAGGAAATGCCACTTTGCCGGTGCAGAGCTGTGCATGAATTTATTGAATTTCAAACCAACCGCTGTTGTGACTTTTGGTCACCACAAAGGCAGAAGCAGTTGCGGGGAGCAATTACCGTCGAAGAAATCTGCAGATTTACTACCTCCACCCAGGAAGTTATGTTTTTGGTCCGTTCGTTTATCTGTTTGTTTGTCAGCCAGATGACGGAGAAATTATTGGCCCAATTTTCAGAAAACCTGGTGGAAGGGTGTAGCAAGAGTCAAGGACTCAAGCATTAAGGCAACCTCAACAGCTTCAAAAATCATTTTGCACTCTGCCCACCATCTCTTGTTTCATGTTTTCAAGAGATAACTTTATGTGTCGCAATAAGTTTTGCTTGTAGTTAGCACCTACATTACATCAGTGGTGGCACTCAGAAACAGTGGGGGTTGCCAAATCCCTCAAAATAACAATTTCTACATAACATTGCTTTAAATACACAGCGGTACTCAGCAGAGTGCATACCTCCACCATCGCCCAACCAACCAACAAACAGACACAGGTGATAACATAAACTGCTTGGGTCCTTAAAACCTTCAAATTTGATTAATGGGGTGAGTTCACACTTTCCACTTTCATCAATATTGGGAGTTTTAAAGGTCCCATATTATGAAAAGCACGTTTTCTCTGGTCTCTACATATATAAGCTGGTCCTCCCTGAGCCTGCCAACTCCCAGAATGAGGAAAACAAGCGATTCCTGCATGGTCTCTGCAGCCCACCCACTGGTAAAACGGCGCTCCTACAGGCTGTTCAGATTCAGCTCCTGCCGTTACCTAACGAAAGGAGTCATTTACATAGGCCGGCCTCCTCTGCACAGTGATAGGAGATATCTGACAGGGGGGCGTTCATACCAGAGGTGCAGTTCGGTGTGTCCAGCGGTAAGATAGCAGTGTTTCGCAATGTTGTTGCTCAGAGCTAGACACGCAAATTGCTCTGTTGTTGGTTGTAAAAATCAACATGAGTGTCTATATTCTGTCCCAGCTACAGAACAACAGAAGAGACAGTGGTTGTGCTTCATTTTTTAACAATGTGCCAGCTACGGTTCCTGTTAGTTTGTTTGTGTGTGCTAACCACTTCACATCGGACTGCTTCAGTAACGAGGGTCAGTACAAAGCTGGCTTTGCCTCGACACTGACCCTCGTAAAAGGATCAGTCCAAACCATACTGGACCCAGCAACTGCACCCGAGCCACAGGTAAGTGTCACCACGGTTTGATAGTATTTTCAGTTGCCTACCAGTATGGTGAAGTCAGCTGTAAAATGACTAACTAGTTAGCTCCGCTTCGGTCCGCGATGCAATGGCATTTGAAGCAAGTTTAATGTTAATAATATTACGAGTGAGCTTGGTTGTCACAGTGAAAAGTCTGGAAACGTGCAGACTGGAGACAGAGACGATGCGAAGAGTGTCCAAGAGTTTGGAGACTGTGTTGGAGACAAACACAGCTTTCGCTAGCTGTTAGCCATTAGCTACATGGTAGAAACTGTAACAACTCATATGAAAAAATTTACATTATTCAGACACGCTAACCATTCTGAAACGTCCTGCTGCAACCGCAGAGTCTCTACTTCTTCAGGAGCCTCTCCTTCTGGGTCCGATTCTGGGTCAAACTGGTATGGTTGAACGACAGCACCTCCGGGAGCCATAGCGATGCATCCACAGTAAAACATTAGTGCATGTTTTCGCTAGAATAAGAGGCATCGTCTTCCTGAGAGGGGCGTGTAGCAGGCAAGGCTTTCCAAGTAGGTGTTGACAGACGGAGCTCATTAGGTGATGGTGGCACCCGCTGTCGGCGGGATGGGAGGATGCAAGCCGGGGACGGAGAGGGTCGGTTCTGCCCCACTGACCAGCGTCAACAGACTCTTCAGATATCCAGACTTCACCTGGTGATAGTTGCTGTAACTATCGGGGGTAAAGTGGACACTGCAGAGACGGGTGTCGGAGGTGATTTTGAACTCTCCACAGTAGCTCCTCTTGACAAAATCGATCCACTGTTCCCTTACGTTGTCATCCGTAGGAAACTTAATTAAGGTAACAGCGCGGCTACCCTGCACACTGTGGCATCTAGGAAAGATGCACGAGCTGATCGGTTGACTGTTTAGCTAGCTGCAAACTATTGTAAGAGATGCTATCCGAGAATCGGACAGCGATCGGAAAAACCACCGAAGCTAATGCGCTGAATGTATTTATACCGCCTCCGCAGCAGGTCCAGTTTTATGCTAATCGCAACGCGGCTATGATTTCTAACCCGCCCATTAAATCTTGAACAGTCATTTTGAAACACAGTTTGTGAGCCTAGCTCCACAGATAAATTCTAAATGGTTGAATGGCTTTTTACATGTTTTAAGGAAATACATTTATGACTTATTTAAAATATTTAGAAGAAAATGGCTGAATTTGCTTTACGCGGACTTTAAAGTTGCAGAGATATTAAATAACAATGTTCAAACTTTATGCCTAACAAAAGAGAGAGAGGTAAAATCTGTATGGTAGTGAATGGTGAGAGACACATCATTTTATGATCCTGTCTAAATGGTGCCACTATTGGCCTTGGCAGCTGTTTGTGCTCGACAAGCATCCCTTAGTTTCCTTATTTGACTGACAGAAACCTGTAAAACTGTGCTGATTTTTATTCAGGCTTCTCAACAGTATTCTTCTGCTGCTACTGTTGGAGTGCAGCATCAATAGCAGCATTCTCTCTGGCATTCATAAATGCTGACCACCAGAAAGGAATATTTGAGTATCTGGTACAATCAATAACCTAGATTTTAACATGTAAATTCCAGGAGTTTACTGCAGGATAAAGTCTTTACTGGAATAACCTGAGAACAAGCAACCAAGAGTGTAAACTGCTTTTATTCACTTTTCACTCACTCATTGACTTTGTACTTAAAGACGATTAAAACCATCTTATTTCACTCTTTAACATTACACCACTCTTCACCGAGCAGATAAAGCACAGGTGTAACTAATCCTGTCATTGACAGCTCACTTATACAATACGAGCACCTCGTATGTAAGCATTCATTCAGCGTTTTTATCGACACCAGGTAGATGCTGTCTTGGCATGCTGCCAGCCGATCTTCTCCGTCTTTTCAATTATCCAGTAAAAACTTTGTAATAAACTTAACTCTATGCCTGCACACACACTCACACACACACACACACACACACACACACACACACACACACACACACACACACACACACACACAACAACAACAACAACAACAACAACACATAGACTCACAGGTTGTAATCTGTTCAGGACACAATAGACCTCTGATCTCATCACTGCTTGTTTGTTCAGATTCTCAAGAGGATTTTGTGTGCGTGTGTGTGTGTGTGAGTGAGTGGTTGAAAAGGTCACATCAGTGACTCATTGATTTCCTCTCACACCTCCAGCACTAAAGCAGAGAGTCTGTTTGGACTGATTAAAGGCTTTGCTTTGTTCCTGATGATTTGTAGAGTCTCATAATTTTCTTGGCCTTTGCTTTCAATCTTTTTTCCTTTTTCCAAACGTCAATCAATAGTCAGAGGTCTGCTTAAGACCTGCGCACACGTTCAATAAAGCTGATTATAAAGGCTGATACCAGCCATGGGGTTCTATTTTAGATAGTCAGTGAAAGATGAGTGATTTTTTAACCCACGCGCTTTGATTGAAACTCAACATGAAACTTAAAGAATATATCCTCCAATTGTTCTAATAAAGTGTGTTTAAAAGTCTTGGGGTATCTACTGCATAAGTGAAAAAAGTACTATAAAGCCTTTCGTGGCTCCAGAGTAGGATGCATATAATCTGACAGCACGTGTGATGTGATGTCTCTCATTGTGGACAATGTAAGCACCCAGGTCCCTTATTTGACTGACCCTCTGCGCAGTTCAAGTGTGACTCTGCTCACCGAGTGTGACAAACCATGAGATAATTGGGATTGTACATATTTCAAGAACTTTTTTACTCACTTTACCTTGGACAACCCTGATCTCAGTGTCTTGGGGTCTTTGTTTGCTCCACACAGACAAAAATTCAGGAGGACATTTGATGTTTTTATGTTCTGCTCGGTTGTTTGTCACTGCTATCTTGCTTTCTGTCTTATTGCTTTTCTGCGATGTAAACAGGAAGTGGAATAGTGCCATGGCCTGAGTGAGTTACACTGTCGATTACAACTGAAGCCCATTTTTTTTCCCTCTCTATCTGTTAACATATTAGCTAATGGGCACAAGAGCTGCACAATATACAATTTCAGCATGAATACATAATGCTGTGCGGGCTAATTGACACCATTACAAGTCAGTAGAGCGTGCTGTTAGCGGTTCTTGTTTGCGTTGTGTTCACTGCTGTTCTATACATGAGAGGATATGAAAATTCCATGTCACATTCAATTCATGATTTTAATCAAATAATTATCAAAACACGCTTCAAACTCTTAAAATGGCACTTAAAGGGATATTCCAGTGTAATTTTAATCCATGGTCTAACACACTGTGACGCAGGGCTTCCCCACAACAGGAAGCTGCAGCAGGAGAGTGGTGAGCTGTGTTCACTTTACAATAGAAATCTGGCAAAGATAGTGGAGGTTTGATGCCTTGAACTATGTGCTGGGACCATATTTGTACTGTTGCTGAAGTTTGGTGCTGTTCTGAGCATCATTTGAGGCTTTTTGATGGTGGTTTCTTGGTGAAGGCGTATACTGCAATGTATTATTATTGTGCTGTCTTTTTCTGAGGTTGCTCAAACGACATAAGGTCAGCAAACTTGATCTCTCGAGGGGGAGTCTTACTCCGTGTCACGGTGTGTTAGACCATGGATTAAATTTACACTAGAATATCCCTTTGAACACACTGGAATCACTGTGCCTGAGTGTGTTAAGACACACTCATTGAATTGCATCACAGATATGGGACACACATCCTCTTCAGTGAGCATCACTTTTTGTGAAAACAAGAAATCTGCTCATCTCCCTGTCATCAGAGTTAACTTCGTTATCTAAAAGTATAACAAAAAATGTTCGTCAGCGACATTTTCCATGACTAAGACGAGACGATGACGAAATGTAGGTTTTGTTTTCAATGAGAAACGAGAAGGGACGGGACTAAAATGCTAGTGGCGGGCTGTTGGACATTTAAAATGCATGATATTTTCCGCCACTTGTGCATCTGGTTTGTCTGTTAAAATGCCATGTTTCCCTATTCCCAATCCTGAACACAGATCTGTGATGGAGCGTGTCCTGTGCAGAGGGCTGGGCCATACTGGCCAAATGAACAGGCCAAGCTTGAATTCGTGAACTAGCTTGCAGTTGTACCTCGGCCACCTCACGCCTCTGTGCCTCACATCTCCCCCTCCCTTCAACTCCCCCAAGACAAGTTTGAAAACCTCATATCCTCCTCTGAATTGCCATAGTTGACCAAAACCCATATTCATTTACTTCTGTGAGTCTACTTTAATTTGCTATTGTCTGCCCACCCTTTTGTCTTTTATATCCCTGTCACACACTGACAGCTCCATCCGCTTTCAAAAGGAAATCAGGAGACGAAGGAAGGATGGAGCGAAGAGCGCGAGGGTTGAACAGACACGATTACACAGAATTGGGAACCGGAAGATACACTCACTGAAAGAAAGGTGGGAGGATGGACAGTGAGGGACAAACGGCAACAATTAATGAGAGCTGGGAGAGGTTGAAGGGGAAAACGAGGGAGGAGTTGGAGAATACATGGAATGGAAGTGGAGGAGAAAGAACAAGAGAAGGGGGAGGACGGGTGGTTGGGGTTACTGAATGCCCACTCAGTCATCCCACAGGCAGCTCAGCTTTGTTACAGCAGGGCTGCCAAATGTGGCTCAGCCAGGGAGTCCTGCCACACGAGCACCGGGGCCGGTTTAACAAGGCTGGTGCAGAGGGAGGGAGGGAGGGAGAGAAATAATGGCAGATGGGAGAAAGGAAGGAAAGAAAAGAAATTGAATGAAAGGATTTTGTTTGACTGAGACAGAATAAAACGGGGAAGAATAGTACTTCAGGGCTCCCAGAATAAAAGCAGTAGTTCACTCGAAAAGTTACTGCATTAAAATATCTGTGTTACACTTCAAAAGAAACTTTGGTTGCTTCTTTGCAGAGTTCATACATTCATATATTTGGAGTCTATTGAATCCAAAAAATGAGGCGCTGCATGATAAAAGACTGCGGTGGCCAGACCCAACCATCCTTCCCTCTTTTATCCTTAAAGAAAGGATGTTTATTCCTACATTTCGTGAATAAAATCATGTTTTATTCTTGCAATTCTGTATCTAAAGGCTTTCATTTCAGCTCCGTGCTCTTACCATTTTAGAGCGTACAAAAATTCCAAGTGAATGAGCCCAAAAGAGGGGGGATTGATCCCGACTCAGCGGAGGGCAGAAAGCGTCAGGTGAGGAAAACGTCTTCAAAGGACGTCTTAACTCTCAGCCTTTGATCCAAATCCAGACGACCAAGACGGCAAACAAAGAGACTTCAATCCCCTCTGCTCTGCTCTCCTCCCTCCCTCGCTCTTTCTTCCGTGGGCCACCAAAGGAACCTCCGCCGAATCCTTTTTGCTTCTCACTGCGCCGTTTCCACCACATCACATACACACATCGCACACTCCTGCACCACCATGTTAACTCGTTTAGCGTTGAGTTATGATCGTTACTGAAAACTCCAGGGGCCACGTTGTCTCGTGTAAAGTCATTTTATTGCGATGTCATATTCTAAAGGCTTCATTTTGTAGACCAAGTGTCCACATACAGTAGATACAATTGAGTTATCAGACTAAAGAAAACATAAATGAATAAAAGCCACTCCCTTTGATCCCTGCAGTTTCAAGGAAATAGTCTGACATTTGGGAAATTCATGTAAGCTCTTTCATGCTGAGAATAAGAAGAGATGATCTGAGGAAAAAAAAAAATCACAATTACCGTACACCAGATATGAAGCAAAAAGAACCAGGCAGTTGGGCAAGCTTAGACTGAAAGTATTTACCTACAAGACATGACAGTGGTTTCAATCTTCTTAGCTTATGCTGCTGAGAAGCTGAAGAACTGTATTTTCCAACATCCCTAAGTCTATTCCTTTGAAGGTGTTATTGATGACATTCAGTCACTAAATGTGGCATTCCATCTGCCCGCTTCCATTCCATTTATATCACCTCACCACTGTTGTTCGAGTCATCTGTGGTAGCCATTTTGTGCACTACTTAACGTTGTTAAAGTTAGCTCACGTTGCTAATACTAGTTAAGGCTGATAGCACTAGCTAACATTAGCTTTGTTAACCATAGCTAATGGTGTTGTTGCTAACACAATCTAACATTAATGTTGGTAGCGCTAGCTATTGAACTTTGGGGCAGCACAGTATGCTGGGTGCATACTGTAGAACTCCGCCATTCTTACATTTTTTTTCTCCCAAAAACCGGCAACTACCAAGACAGTTGAAACACATGTACCATGTGATAAAAAACCAGGTTATGCTATTGGCTGACAGAACATGTTAGAAGCTGGAACCAACAGTCAGAATTCTTACACAGAGAACATTTTAAAATCATTAATGCACAATCATTATAATGTTTTTAAGGAACTGAAATCTACATCCTAATCCAAGCTCTGTAGATGGAATCGAGAAGAGGCACGAAAGAGACACATCTCAACATACAATATTCTCAGGGTAAGATGTAGATTTTACGTGCTCTAAAGCATTTCAGGGATTACTGCAGCACCTATGTCCTGCATAGTATAAGACCAATATATTGACACTATGAGGATGTTAGTTTGTGTGTCAAGATTTGATACAGGAAAATATTTAGCGTATACATGTGATAAAATACAAGACCCACCCATACAACCCTACCATAATCTACATGTTGTAACTGATCGTATACAGAGGCGTACATTAAAGGGCAAAAGCCGCTCTTTGTCTGAAGTGAAATACACTGCAAGTTGAGACAGAAAAACAGACTTTATATTTCTTTCTGTTTCTTTCACTCCATGTTCAAGTCCACCGCTCTAAGCAGTGAAGTGGATGAGTTTCATCTTCTAGCGCCATACAGAGATTTAATTAAGACATTTGTAGAACAACCAGCCACCCATCTACAACCCTGCAGCCAACACACACTGAGATACTGAGTGAATGTGGAAGAAGACAATGTTCTAATGTCTCTAACTTCTGTGCAATTATTCATTTTCAACACAATTATATCCAATCACACGACTGTCCGTGTCGTAAAGGCGTATTTGTTTAATGTGTCAGATGAGTTAAAGAGCACAAATTAGTGATGTTTCAGTGTAGGGGGGAAAGAATACTGGTTACATACTATATGTTATTATCACATGTGTAAACAACATATTCAGATTTAGCTGGTCTGACTTGTAGGACTCAAACTGGATCGACGTTACACTTTAGGAGAGGCAGGATGTAGACACCTGACAGTGACAACAACATACTTGGTGTCTGCAATTTACACCGTTCTTCTCAGTTGTTAGTTTATTTTAAGAAATACAAAGGATTTGGTTTTCCAAGACAAACACTGAATATTTAGAGCACATCCTGGCTTCCTTGTTGTGTCCTACAGCAAAAACACTTCTTACGCTATTTTTCCTTCTTTCCTGTCACTCCGACAGAGCTCCCGCTCTTTATTCGCCTCCTCTCTGTCTCCCTCGGCGTGCGGCACTCTGGGGCTTGTTAGCAGCGGAGTCAGTGATTAAAGACTGCAGGTAATTAGATACACATGACACCATTCTGACTGACTGGCTGACTGATGAGCTGCAGCGACTACCAGCAGCCGAGCCCAGTGTTGTACTGCTGGCAGTCAAATTCTTTTCTCAATGACGCCAGATGGAGAATTAATGTCGTCATCTATAATGGAAAGCTGTGCACGACATCCGAGTTTCTGCTGTTTTTAACACCGGAGGCTTTAGATATTTATGCACGTTATGTAATAAAGCAAGCGTGTAACTATAGTAGCAGTGTTCAACAGTCCATGATCAGTGTAATGGACCAGTCATGTTTGACGTCTAAGTTTGCCCAGGAATATGTCTGCCTGCAATTTTAGCACCAACATCATACTGATCACATCAAATGTTTCATATCAGTCCTGTAAAAAATCAAACACAGTTCAGTTGGAGGGGGCATGAACTCTGTTTGAGGTTGTTACCCTAGCAAGTTGATTATTCTGATCACAGGTGCTGATGACTGATTGTGTGATGAGCTCTGAGGTTGTTTCAGTAGAATTTTAGGTGAATTAATTAATTTCTAAGGCTTTTTCTCCTCTGTGGGATTTATTTATTAATCTAGAGCTGCTACAATGTTTGAATCAGAGGGAGTTCTTAAGACAGCTTGGCTTACACATTGATCTTTCACATCTACTGTACCACGGTTAGTCTGAGTCATGCTTCCTCCCTGTTCTCATGGTCCATCTGCATATTTTCTGGGCTACTAGCTTGACATGTGAAGGCTACAGTATGAGTGGCAGATGAACTGGCTTATGCTAACTGAATTCTGATATGAAGCCCAGATGTCTTAAAACCTACGCCCAG
>CAEMYA010000174.1:120941-132466 GCA_903131615.1 Diplodus sargus | reverse complement strand
GATCACACATTTATTTAAGGTGGATTTTGTTAACTTCAGTCTTCATATTTAGCTAAGGATAACTTGACTGGTGAAGTATGAGAGCTTTCAACCTTCCAGTCCCCAAAATGTAAAACTTTGCTCAACTTTGCTCAGTTAATGCTCAACTCAACAAGAGTCGGAGGAAGTCTACCTTTAAGACTCAATTTTAAAGATATTGTTTGGGCAATTTGCAAAACATACAAATACTGTTTTTTATTTACCCAGAGTTAGTCCATGCTAACCTGATGAGCCGGATGGTTTGTTTTACAGAACAATCAGGACATGCAATGCTGGAAACTTTTAAGACAAAAGGGCAGGCCCTTTCAAAAAATACTTGATTGGAGAAACCAGCAACAAAAAACACCAAACTCAGCCCATTATAGATGGCAATGCATCACTAGGGCTGAATTAAACCAATCAGTAGCAGGAGACGACTGCCAGCAAAGCCAGATGGTAAATCAAGCTCTTGAAGCCAGTCAGGAGAAGAGTGAAAACATTTTTTCCATCAGAAAAGCCTTCAGTCCCTTCTTTGCTCTTCTGTTAATATAATATAGCCTACTCCCTAGTTTTGATGTAGCTGATGCTATAGCAGCAGCTGTGCTAACCTCTTAAGGAGCCGCCATTGTTGTTTTCAAACCAAAGGTCACTTCTGTCACTGGTCATCACACCCAAAGCAAGCCTGTAGCAGCCACGAAGTCCAAAAAGGAAGCTGATTTGTTCAACTAATGGGTGTTCGGCCACAAGCGCGTTCCTCGTGGCCTGACAGGACGGATTTGCGAGAACACTCGATCACTTGATCTTGCAAATCCAGCTGCCTCGCAAGGTTAGATGAGAAGGTTGCTTATGTCTCTGCATTATACAGAGCTAGAGCCAGGACTAGATTAGCTAAGCTTAGTGTAAACACTACTGCAAGTAGGGGGAAACACCTAGTCTGGCTCGGGTTAGAAAGTTCAAAAACACACCGAGCAGCCCCTCCAAAACTCACCGATTAACATACTCTGTATCTGAATTAGAAATGTAAGTACAGGGAGTTGTAGTGGTATGAGGGTTGCACTGGTATAAGATGACCGTGACTCCATTTTAAACTTTGGACTGAGCCAAGCTAGCTGTTTCGTCTTCTTCCAGCCTCAAACTTAAGCTAAGCTAAGCCAAGCTAAGCTACCTGGCTTCTGGCTGTAGCCTCATATTTATTTAAATTTCCCTCGTGTCAAACAGTTCATCTGACCTTCAGAGGGGCTGAGACATTGACCTTAAAAACTTGGAGCACAGGTTTGGGAAACAGATAGTTAACAGAGATGTAATCCAGCCTCTGCTTAAGATCTGTGCCCCAGTGAATCGGCTACCTCCTGTTGAATAAACCATGAAGTTAATGCTGCAGTACGGGCCATCATGCTGTCTGTCTGCACTGTCTGATCTCTCTCTTCCTCATGTCTGTAACTAGTCAGTTTGTCTTTCTCATCTGATTCGTGTGTTGCTTTTCTCTTTTTCTCTCTGTCCCATTCTTTCTGTTGACAGCGAGACAGGGAAATCTTCGTCCGAATCTTTGTCATCATCCTCTTACACCCTCTACATTCATATTCTTTATTAATTCTCAACATATGACAGAAGCCTGTTATTGGTTTGGCCAGTAGAGAGAATATGAATGGGGCAGAGAAATCAATAACACATTCCAGCATCTTGACACCAGACTGACAGGTGATCTGTCGAGTGCGTGCCGAAGAACACTCGGGCGCCAAATATCCAGAGCAAATCCGAAGGAAATGAGGGAGTCACTTTCATTAGTGTAACAGTGAAGAGCTGTGTTTGGCCACACTGAACAGAAGCAGCTGCACCCTCCGGTCTGCTTTTAACTGTTAGGTTGTAATTCTGTCTGGATTTCTTGACAGGATGGGTAAACAAGCCTCCCAGAACTCTGTCTGTATGTCAAACACTGGGGCAATAATTAGCACGAGGCAAGAAGCAAAAAAAAAAAAAAAACTCAGATACAAAAAACTCTGGTTGTGTCAGTGTTGTCAGAGTCAAACGTTTCTCAAAGATGTTGTTTTTTGGCCAATTAGATCAGGTTATTAAACACTCCTTTGTTCACTCTTTGACTACTCACTATATAACAGATAACAGATATTCAAGTACCAGAAGTAGAAAAACCGCCATCACTGCATGTTCTACCTTTATTATCTACCTTTATCTTAATGTATTTAATGTGAGGACCAAGATGTGCAGCAGAATTGGATCAAGGTTATTATCATTAGAATTGCTCTGTAATGTTTAAATGGAACTTTTGAATGATTGTGCTAGCTAGCTAGTACAGTAGTGCACAGTACAGATTTTCCATTTTTTTCTCTATTTCCACATCATCTATCCAGGCTATTGTTGTAACCAGATTCTATCAGTTTGAATAACTAGCCTGCTCTCACTCCCCCTGTGGTGAACACAGCAGTCTGGTCAGTGGCCATAGATTTCTAAGTATGATATTGTAGTTACCCCTCTAGTGGAGTAGTATAGAGGACAATAAAACTCTGAGTCTGGTCGGTTGAATGGGTCACACAAGGATTTGGACAGGAAGTGTCAAGATGTTACATCAGTAGGTAACTTAGATATAACTATGTAAGTTAAGTCACATAAGTGACTTGACTGAACTTATGGAGTGACATTGTTTATTCTAACCCAAAAGCATGATCTTTGCCGTGACATAACCAAAAAGATTTTGTGCCTAAACCTAACCAAATTGTGACCGGTTCATAACATTTCAGAACACAGTGTGTTCTGAGCCAACAGAGCGCAGGACGACTGCTGGACGAGGAGAGGTGGACTCTGTGTTTATGCTGTCGATGCTTGGTGCTCACACACAGCCAAAGTTGATGGACGGTGATTAACTGATGTCCAACTTTTGATATGAAGATCCTGACCTCATTATCATCTCCAACTTGCTCACACACATCCTGACGCAGATTGAAAAAGATGCACTACATGTCGATGTATATTTGTATATGAATAACTTTGTCTCTTTGTGCAACCCTGTCTGGTATAATGACTCATAAATTACCTTGTACATTGTATATTGCCCCTTTAATGTCAAAAATTAATGGTGTAAATGAAACGATTTTGAATCTTTCTTTTCAATTCAATTCGGCAGCCAAGTTACTCTCACGTAACATTTCTCTTGCAAAGACAAAGTTCCCGACAGCAGCGGCTCCGCGAACTGTGTTATACTCGAGGTGCTGCTGCGAGTGCAAACAGTAAACTAAGTGCTGTCAAATGATGCAACTATTTCAGAGAGTTTTTGGCTTCTGCAACCCTTCACCAGCTGCATAACAATGGCTGTGAGTCAGTCGCGATGATCACAAAATCACGCATAGAATGCACACAAACATGCACGCACACCCGCACAAACACACACATCCAAACAAGCTGCGGCACACGATATGCATACATTTCTCGCATACAGAAAGACTGCTCACGGATGCATACAGATTGTATTTGAAGTAGATGCATAATGCACACACTAATGCACGTGCACACACACACACACACACACACACACACACACACACACAGTTCCTGGTTTGCTGTTTCAGCAGCTGGGGGGCAGGAAGGCCGACTCTAAAATCTGTGCCGTGAATGTAAAGACAGAACTCAGCCAATTAAACCTCAATTACTGCCCGTTGTCAGATACACAATTCCCTCTTATTCCCTCGATCCCCTTCTTCTCTTTGCCGTACTCTTCTCCCTCTTTGTCTCTGTCCTCCTCTCCCTATTGGACTTTGCCACCGCTTGTCTCTCCTCCTGTCAACCATCTCCCTCCCTGCACCTTCTTCTCTTTTTAACAATTCTCCCCCCTTCTCCGTTAGCATCTCCTTTCTCCCTCTCTCTCTCTCATTAAAACAGTTCCCTGGTCTTCTCCCTGCAGAGGGGAGGAGGATAAAAATAGCTCTGCTTCAGCGTGTGCTCACTGGTGCTTTCTTTCCAGTATGCTTTCCATACATCAAATAACCACATTTCTTCATAATAACCGTCATTTCTCCTTCTGCTCACTTTGTTCCTCGCTGACTCCCAGTCTCTGTTTTTCCCTCGCTCTGTAGCCCCTCACCCAGCCACACTCGTATCTGACTCTTTGAAGGCGGCTGTGCGTTTGGAGCAGTGATGGGAGTCGTTGAAACATCCCAAGAGACTGTTATCATGAAGTTGCACACAATGCCACAGCTTGTTTGAGCAGCTTTATCATTGGCACAACTGGTCCATGTTTGGGATAAGATCAGCATGAAAAGAAAATTTTGTTCTGTATCTGTGCAGCTGGTAATCACAGTGGAAGCATCAAAACTGTTGACAGCTGATTCCACAGTCTGTTGTAAGGAAAAGAAAGAACAACTCCAGGCAAGATGAGAAAGTCTGACAGCAATAATGTCAACAGTTAAATCATCTGGAAAAATAGTTTATGCTCACCGCTTGACAACGGCTGATAAATGGATTTTGTGCCGCGCACACACAGCCGTTGCGCTAACAACTAATAAAACAGCGGTCAGACAGATGACTAAGCAGTGACTAAATGAGCTGCCATAACAGACATCTTCTCTGCAGAGATACATTTGGGGAGCATACTGTAGCTTTGCTGGAGAGGAGGCAAAGAAGAGATGCTCTTGGGTAGCAGAGAAACCCCCTCAACACACACACACACACACACACACACACACTGGAAGAGTAAATGGCCATCTGGCCACGATGAAAGCAAAGCTTTTAATGTTGTTCCCTCATTAGTTAAATTATTTTCTGTCAACGACACAGTGATCGGATAAAAGACGCGAGGAGGGAGGGGATGAGAGAGAGGAAAGATGGGCAGAGCGGGAAGAGATGTAAAGAGAGATGCGGAGAAGATGATAAAGAGAGAAAAAGTAGCAGTACATGAGCTGCCAAAGGGTATAAACAACCTGCTCACTGGCACAGCTACACAGCAACATAAACTTTCCCCTTTAAAAACGCTTTAATGTCCCAACATGCTAAAAATACAGCACAGAGCAGCAGCGGCAGCTCAGGCAGCACACAGACTCAGCGTAACGCTCTGTGGTTTCCTGCGATGCAAAAACCTTCACAGACAGTAAATCTAATGTTTGTGTTGAAACACAATCATATGGCTGATAACCTGCCCAATGAGGCCAACATAATTGAGAAACAGGTTGTTGGTTACATTAACTTCTTGTGATGTTTTTTTAACCTTTTGTAGCAAAACTCCAGATGCAGACTGTATGAAAACAGCATATCCTTCAGAAATCATCCATTTTAATCATAAACCTCCCTCAAAGCACAATGTCATTGCTAGAAAAAGCACAGATGTCATCATCTAAGTGGAATGCAGACATTATTAATGTAAATCATGACACCATAGGAAAGAGATAGACAATCAAGAGATAATGTCCCCTTTTTTAAATCAATGTTGAGAAACCCCTCTATGTCAGAGGTAGGTATAACATTCCACATATATCTGCATTCTGTAATTGATAATGTTCAACAAATACATCATACAAACAGACTTTTTTGGGTGAGTTTTCTCTTCAGGTCTGCAGAGAGTAATTAAGACAGTCAATGAAAGCACTCACCATCTTTGTCAGCTCTTCTGAATATCTGCAAACATGGAAGAAAAAAAGAGAGAGTGCAGTTAGTATCATGGAAGGGATCTGCAGTGAGCTGCAGGAGGGATCAACAGAGAGAATGAACGATCATATAAATGCAGTCTCAACACCAAATCAGTTCAAACCCTGTGTTTGGAAATGTTCCTTTTAAGTAAGGGACTAATTAGGAGTAACATGGGGTGGACACAATAATACGAAAAATTATAAAAAATAAACCCAAATAGTTGATTTAACACTTTTCACATACATTGAATTTATATACACTAGTTATCCAGGTTTCACAAAAATAGTGTTTACTGGAGAGCTATGGTATTTAATTTATTTTCATTATTTTGTGCAGGCGTTCATGTTAATGTGGCCACGTCCTATAATATGTCAATTCTATATCTATTTAAGTCGTTGCTCTTCAATACATGTTGTATCAATCTAGAACAGTAGTTGTCATTCAACTTAATGTGTGTATGTACAACTTGGTATCATCTGCATATGTGGACATGTCTGTCTGGAGTTTATAAGATTTTGAAGAGATTGAAAGTGAGGACCAATACATCAGCCAGTATAAGTTT
This sequence comes from Diplodus sargus, assembly GCA_903131615.1. Lineage (NCBI taxonomy): Eukaryota > Metazoa > Chordata > Actinopteri > Spariformes > Sparidae > Diplodus > Diplodus sargus. The sequence goes on along the minus strand of CAEMYA010000174.1, from coordinate 126,258 downwards.
ATCACAGATGTGGTATACCAGCATTGATTTATGTCGACCAATAGGAAACTGCAAGACAGAAAAAGCACAAACATTCAAGTTCGAGGTGTTTTTAGAAACAGTGACAGTATTACATTGTTTGCTGACCAGAGCGCACTGACAAGTGTGTCTCACACTGTAAGTATTTTTATCTTTTGGATAATGCTTAGGCGAAGCATATGGATATATACATTCATGGTATGAAGAACACTGCTCGCTTTATAAAGAATACTCTAAAACGCACTCCTGTTGATGGGAGTTCAGATGTGCAGTGTAAGAAATGGATCAAAATTGAGAGGACGTATGGCCTTTTTGTGGGCAAACCGAAGTGACATCACTTGAGGTGATTTATTAGATTTCACACAGCTCCCTCTGGAGTCACAAAAGGCTTAACACAACTTACTGTAGCTCCCCTTTAAACTTTCTAATGTTGATATCAATATCGAAATCCAATATCTGTCTTTAAATGACAGATATTAAACATGTCTTTTCAATTTAGTAATATCACAAATAATCCTAAGAAACAAACAGAACAGTAAAGTGTGCAGAAGTAACAGTTTGATGTTACAACTTCTGTTTTGTATTGTGGAAATATCTGCTGAAGTTAGCATGCTAACCAGCCAGTTCTGTCCCCAGGTCCAAATCTCCTGTGGTAGCTATGTAAACATAAACAGGCCCGTGGCTCTCAAGCTCTCAGTCTGGACCCTAGCTGCATAGCTAGCTGAGTTAAATGAGTAATGACAGCTACAGTTAGCAGCAGTTAGTGGTTATACTGATGATATGGTACCGACTGTTTGTTATGACCAGTGTTGGGAGTAACGCGCTACAAAGTAACGCAGTACTGTAGTTCCACTACTTTTAGCGGTAACGAGCATGTAACGAGATATTTTTTAAAATCAAGTAACGCAATTATAATTACTGAAATTTAAATGAGTTTGTTACTCGTGTTACTCTCTTTTGTGAAAAATGAACGCTTGCAAAAAAGAAGACAGTGTTCCACCATTCCTGTTCGGCTCCCGGTCCGTGGTCGGGAAGCACAGGGGAGATCATTTCCTCCAGGGCCGAAGTTTGTGTTTACCTTTGGGGTGAACCCACTTTAACTGCTCTATCTACTACTGTTACCTGCTTCGCTTTCCTTCCTCTCCCATTCATTCACCTACTGCACGCATCCACGCTCCCTCTCTCTCACTCGCCCACTCACACCTCACACACCGCCCTATTCCTGAAAGAGGCGACGCCACTCTTACAACAACAGACAGGCCTACTTTAGCTGCTTCTGATCTGACGTCGCAGGACCTTATGGTGATGCAATGATACACCAATCGAATCAGTCAATCAGCATTAAACCACATCATGGCTGACAGTGTGGATAGAATGAGCTGTCTCTCCTGGAAGTATGGACATTAGATTTAACTCGTCAAAATTAAAGACAAACATGTAGTGCTGAGTTGTCAATTATGTGCAGGTGTAAAGAACCTATCCACAACAAAGAGTAGCTGTGAGTAACTGAGACAGTTGATATAAGTACTGCTTGATTTGAAGGCCTGTTGTCCTGTTGATTACAATAAATAGGTCTAAAAATGATGTTTATTGTGTTTGACTGTTCAGTACTGTTCATATTTACTTTTAAAAAGCAGACATAAAAGTAACTTAAAAGTTATTTTCACGAGTAACTAATCACTTTTGATATGCAGTACTTGGTAAAGTAACTTTACCAAGTAAAGTAACTACTTTTAAAAGAAGTAACCAGTAACTGTAACTAATTACTAATTTTCAGTAACTTGTCCAACACTGGTTATGACTAAGAATTCAACAGGTGGCCATTTCTTACATATTGCACCTTTAACATACAGTTTAGCAGAATTATGTTTTTTCTTTTTCTTTTTTTGACATGAAAAATAAAAAAGAGGTTTGTAAATTTCGAGCTCTGAGGAAAAACATCTAGATGAAGTCACATTTCAGCTGAAGTGACAGATGGTTAAACACATAATGTAATGTTTAACAAGTAGAACAGAATGACCAATGTTTCGCAACGAAAAACAGAACCCAGTGGGTGAGTAACTGCAGATGGAATTGTTTGGTTTTTCAATTTGTTAGGGCAGTCGGTGCATTGAGTGAATCACACACAAACACTTAAACCAAGTGTATCTCAACCAGATAGGGTGCAGTGGTGTGCGATAGGACTTGGCAGGAGCCACGGACTGTAAAGTTTATTAATGTGTCACAGGGTAAACCTCACACATATATATATGCACCTAGGGGAAGATGTCAGACTGATGATTAGTTGCTGTGTGCGTGTGCGCCGCATTCTACGCATGTATGAACACACACATGAATCTGGGATCTAATTTATAGCTTCAGTGGAAGTCTCTCCCTATGGCTTTGAAAGAAGCAGATCTGGTACTTTGATCTGTGTTTCATAGTGTGGCGTCAACTGTTCCTACTGACAACAACTGCCAGAAAACCGTACATTGAGAGAGAAGAGGTTGAAGATGGAGAGAAAGACAGTGAGGGGATACAAAAGATGAAATGAAGAGACAGAAAGAAGGTGGGAGGGGGGATTGTTATTTTCCCCTGAGAAAACCTGTCACCATCGACTGTTGTAGCAGTAACTGCTCATCTGAAGGACAAAGTGGTAACTTTAATATGCGTTTTTCCAATCTACGGGCGAAGAGTGAGGGGGACTCAACATTTTCGGCGGAGCATCTTCATAACTTTGCTCCATTCTACCAACAAGATGTGGAAGTCTGTGAAGAACACTAATACACTTGAGAACAGCGCTGGAGCGGAGCTTATCAGGCGAAGACTTGACATTGACTTGTGGTATCAACAGTTAATGGAAATGTCAAAAAGAAGAAGTATCTTACTGTTTCAGGTAATCAAGGATGCATGACATGGATTTTCTTTCAGCCAGTACAGATAACCAATAGCCCTGTTTCTCAAGGCCAAGACCACAAGTCCAGAAAGAGATTATTCATATTGTTGTATTATAAAAAGAAGCTCCTAATGTGTAGTTTATGCACATCTGACGGTAATAATGGCTTTGATGTAGTGAGCAGAGATGGAGGATTTAGCCTAAGATTCAAAAGATTTTTAGTGTTAAAACTGGTAGATTTTTTTCCTTCCTCTTTAAAAACCTGAAAAACATCCACACCAGCTACGACATGTTTGACTCCCTTGTCTACACTGCGTTGCTTTACCCCACAGATTAAAATAGAACTAGAGCACGGACTTTAATAGAACCTTGATAGCACAGCACCACTCAGCCTCGCTTCCAAATTGTACCAAGTGGCCATTTGTGGTATAGCAGCAAAAAAAATTCCCCTGTGGCCCAAAAAGCATTTCCCCATTGAGCACATTTATTACTGAGGGATCTGTATAACTGTTGACAGGCCACCTCTACTGAAAACATGGTCAATTATGACTCTATGAAAAGGTTTTGTAAAACTGGCCTTTAGGTTTTGTGTCAACAGTTTTACAGACATCTCTCTTACAATGATGCTTTATGGAGAAAATGCCACAGGGGAATTTTCTAGCGCAATACCATAAGTGGCCACTGGGCAAAATTGGAAGCAGGGCTGAGTGTCACAGCTATATACAGGTCGACTTCATGAGCGTGACAACGGCATTCTGTGCTTGTTCTTTGCCTCCTCCTTTTTCTCTTTGTTTACTGGCAGATCGCTAACAAACTTTTAAGCGTACACTGCCACCTACTGTTTCGGAGTGTGCCGATGCTGCATTTGTGAGGTAAATTAAAGCAATTTGGCTCCATTTTCCAGCTTTGTTTTCATGTCAGGATTATACATAATAATTCAAATGTCCCATTATCTGGCTGATAATGCATGGGCCTGCCTGAAGCTAAAGCTGCAATGTTGGAAGTTATTCAAAGAAATAATAAATGTTCATCAGTTGGGGCGGCTGTGGCTCAGGGGTAATGCAAATGCTTGTTATTGGAAGCTCGCTAGTTCGATTCCCCTGGTCTGCATGTCAAAGTGTCCCTGGGCAAGATACTGAACCCCAAACTGCTCCAGGTGTGCTGGTCGGCACCTCGCATGGCAGCCACAACCATCAGTGTATGAATTATTATAAGTCGCTTTGGACAAAAGTGTCTGCTAAATGTAAATGAGTCAACTTTTTTTGATAATCAATTGTATTAGTTGTTCTTCAAGCAAAAATTATTATTACCTCGGGCTATAAGAGATTAAAACAGGAACATTATTACATTTTATAGACAAATAGATCAACTTATCCAACAATCATGAGTGTGGTTTTAAGTCATCTTCACAAAAGTTCAAATGATTAGAACTTGCAAAGTGCAAATACCAGTTCAAAACTGCTTCACTTTACAAGTTAATTGCCAATAATGCTGCAAGTTTTGTGGTGCATTGACTGCAGCCATCTGAACGGGCCAAAGTGAGAATCATTCACTGCTGAGATGCGCGACGTTCCAAATGACAAGCTGTTCTGCATTGTTCTGCACTCCTGCGGCACCCTGGGGCGCCCTCAACTCCACAGAAAACAGCAAAACTCTGAAGCTGCTGGAGACAGACAGGATCGGAGAGAAGGGAAATTGTTGAGGAGGCGGTGTGTGTGTGTGCGTGCGTGCGCGCGTGTGGAAAAGGACTTGTAACAGATATACAGAGAGAAGACAATGAGAGACGGGAAAGGAGAGGAAGAGACAACGATTGAAGAGAAGAGAGAGAAAGCGGAGACGGAGGGAGGGGGGATGTTGCATCCATCTCCTAACCTTATTAAGAATGGATGTTTTCTTGGCCTGGCTGAGGAGAGAGGAGGAAGACAAGAAGGAAATGGATGAAAGGAGGAGAGAAGAGATGGATGGAGGGGGAGAGCACAACAGATGAAAGAAATTTCAACAATGGAAAGAAAGGTGCGTCAGGGTTAAGATGAAGGAGAAGAAGAGAACAGCAGAGGAGGAGAAACGAGCAGGCACAGGACGAGGTCTAATGAGGAGAGCTCACACACACACACACACACACACACACACACTCAGATCCCTCCGGCGTGGACTTTTTCACCGTGATATTAACGCTTGAGTCAATAATATCGGAGAATGGCAAAAAACGATTAACATTTCAAAGTTCACGCGGATGCAGAATGTGAGCTGGGAGGTGGGGGTGGGTGGGGTGGAGAGGGGTGGGGGGCAGAGGGAGTTCAATGCTGGTGTCAGAAGGCGCGGCTCGCACTGTGTATCGACCAATCAATGTGCGTGTAGATGACTGTCACAATCAGGGCATCAGGTAACAAGAACATGAGAAACTTGAATATATCCATTCCACTT
>CAEMYA010000174.1:51782-114490 GCA_903131615.1 Diplodus sargus | reverse complement strand
AAAAAAAAAAAATCCAGTGGAAATGTCCAGAAGTAATTGAAAGTCCCTGGAAGCCCCAGGTTTAGTAATACACTTTTAAAGTACACCTCAGTGGATGATTAAAAAAAAATAAAATAGATGGCGATTTAGAATCTCCAACAGTATAAAACCAGGAGCCCTGAGAGCTCCAGTTCAGTCCAATCCTGGCATTAATTCAAGTTTGTTTGTGAGAACACAATAATGTCTTGTGGTGCAGTTTGTTCCATGTACTATGAGTACATTTTCTAGTTAGAGATAATAATTAATACAAAACTGGTGCAGATTGCTTGTGATTGATGGCTTGCTCCCCCTGGTGGATGAATTGTTAATAACTTCAAGGAAGGCGGTTGCTATGAGCTTTACATTAGACCATAGGAACTTAAAAAAGAAGGAAGTGTCGCTGCTTCACCAGATCTTGATTTGTTACCAGAGTGTGATGACAGGTGAAAGGATAGATGCATGGAACTGTATGTCATATGATATGACTTCGGATGAAGAAATGCTTTCAGAAAATGAACACTATCCAGTTCAATTCAGAGAGTAGGATAATGACTGATGTTTTTATAATTGACATCAATCCCTAGATTTTGTTTGGGATGCCATGTCAATGCCATGTTGCTATGCTATGCATTGTGCAAAACTCTAATATCCACCCGGGTGGTTGTGGCTCCCGAAAGATCTTTTTACGCTGGTAGAGAGGCAGGAACTTAACTACCTGTGTGAAAGCAAGCACAAAGGTAGGTATCACCCAACAGTGGGTTTTTCCTAAAGCTAATAATGAAAGATGTGCCATGTAGAAGTAGTTTTAGCTACATGAACATCAAATAACATGATTATAAATATATCTAAATAATTGGAACGTACGTCTTTGAAAGGCCTCATCACCTCAGCGATGCTCCTGCAGCAGGGCACAGCCTCATGATCAAACAGCTGTATTCTCTTTAGCTGGTGGGGAAGGTTATGTAACACACGATTTAGAAGGTTTTCAGTGCAGGCTCTTGCCTGTTTGGATGAAACAGAATGGATAGATTTTCATTGGATAAATAGACTTCCTGTTGCTTCAGCATAAAAGCACTGAGCACAGTTTTCAGCTAATGATTTTGTCGCTTTTAAGATGCGTGGCCACAATCAAGTTGTGGCACTTCAAGTATATCGACTGAGTACAACCAGTCTGAGATGATGAAACTCAACATAATCTGACCACAAGAGGTCACCACAGTTGGACCACCCACGTACACACTCAGCAGTGTTAAAAGTGTCTTTTACATACAATCAGTAGTCAAAGTACATTTTCAATCACGGGACACTACAAGCCACCATTATATGGCTGCAGAACAGTATTTTGTCATTCCATGTTATCATGCTGTATCTATAACCTGACACATGCCACACTGCACAGTGTCAAATAGCAGTGTATCCGTGGAAACAGTCACCACAGCACACACCCCCACCTGGACCACCGGACTGTGTGTGACCTGTAACACCCAAACAGAATCCTCTTAGGATCAAGGTCACAATGCTACTGCCCAATTACGTAGGAATTACCTAACACTGAATCAGACATAATAATAATAACTGTGCACATGTACATACTCGTGTTGTGTGTGACCACGTGTTGTAGCTGTACTGGCGTGATGACGCTCGTGTCTCCCATGTTCAGGTTGGCTCCTCTGGGTTTTAAGGGGCACTAATGTTGTTGGAGAAGAAAATCAAAGTCACAATAGAAATATTTACAGTACTATTGAGGTAGCAATACAAATGCAGAAATGCACAATGGTGCAAAAAGTGCATGAATGTAGCTCTAGAGAGGCAGAAAATTATTGTTTCTGTGGCATCATTGTGGTAACGTAATACTGATATATCACATGAAACATACACAAAGAAAAGGAAAATGCCACAGCACATTAAGTTTTGTTTTACCAGTGCCAACATGCAGTTTGGCATAGAAGGACACAGCCACTGACCCAGTGTTGGTGACATTTACAGCGTGACTGAGGACTTGGAATGATAAAACCAAAACATACTCTGGAGGCAGAAACCTGGGAAAGGGTTAGAAAAGGAAAAGGTAAGAGTGAAGACATATGTAGACAATACAACCATGTCACGCATCCAGATTGTTAACTGAAGCAGAGTTTTACCATTAAGTGAGATTCAAAAGAACAATAGAATAAGAACAGTTTCAAGTTGGTATGTTTACAAAGTTTACAAAACTATGTCAGTGAAAGTCACATTTGCGCGAAAACCCTCCTTTAAAACTGACTGAAGTCTTTGTTCTTAATGTGTGACGTGAATTTCTTTTTGATCATTTCAGTGGAACCCATCTCTATGTCTTGAAAATCAATGTGATTATTCCGTATCTCTTCAGTCTGCAGTGTATATTGTGAAAGTTAAACAAGGGATCGCAATATGGTTCGAGTGAAAACAGCACAGTGCGACCATATTGTGATCCCATGACATCTGAACCACAGAGCAGAAACGTACCCAGTCAGAGATTATTCATAAAGCCAAACTGTTTGAATCCCACAACACAGCCCTCACTTCCGTCCACAGAGTGGACCATCTGTTCAGCCAAACTGCGCGCCTGTGTGTGAGCATGCTCGCTAAGTTTGTGCCACTTTCTGGAGGACCTTTGCGTGTCTCTGGGCTCCAGCAGGCAGCCAGTCACAGCGAGAGTATTCTCTTTGACTGCCGTCCTCTCGATCTCCATGTGAAGCAGCTCTTCATGCCGGAGACAGAAGGCAAAGGAGGGTAAATACATGGGGAGAGGGAGACAGAAGGAGGGGTACATAAACACTCACAAGTTACGAAATCAGCATTGAAGAGATACGTAAGCAACAAACATACTGAGTGGATTGTAGGAATAATAATACTAATGTACTGTTGTAATGTACGCTGTCATATATACAGTCTCTAAAGCCCTTTGTTTGTGATTTTAGGCTACATTCACTGACTCACAGATCTTACAGGTTTTCACCGGGACCCAAATGCAAGACACACAAGCCAGCAGGTGAGCTTTAATGAAATAAAGCCGATAACCAAACGCCAGTGAAATCCAAAAATAAAGCAACAAGGCAGGCCATGTGACAGCAATATGATGTGGTTTCTTTCGTGTGTCAAATGTACTTATTGTAAGTTGCTTTGGACAAAAGCGCCTGCTAAATGCCCTAAATGTAAATGTCCGAAAACAAAACCGGAAAAATCCAAGAAACCAAAACGAAATAAAGAACAACAGGAAGCAAAGTCAGAATAAAAAGAAAGTACAAAATCAAAGGCAAGAGTACAGGCCAGAGGGCCAGAAACAAGGGAGGAAAATGGAAAGTGAGATGTGACACAGGAGGACATGACTTCAAAATAAAACAGGAAATCACAAAACCACAAACTCAAACTGTGACACATTATAAATCTAAAGTGTTGCATATTGCAGATATTTTAAACTGTTGTTCTTTCCGGGTGAATCATAATTGCAGAAGTCTGGAATTAAGATTCTTACAGGTCACGTCATAATTTTGACTTAAGAATACATTTATAGATCTCTACACATAATAATGTAATATTATTAGATTATATTTTTGGTGTGCTGTTGGCGATTTGTTAGGGTTCACGGAGGTGTAGACGATTCTCTATACTAACACAGTCATAATCATTATCTCCTACTAAATTATTATATTCATTTACATTTTTTACTTACTACAGTTTTTCTCAGTCACTTTGATACATTTCTCAGATCGGAATAGAAATTCTCAAAACTACTTGTTCAGCCTTCACATCATTGTGTCACATCAAAAAAGCAGTTTCTCATTTCTTTGAACAGGTTGCAAATGCCCTGGTAACCCTAACCCTGAATTGGTAAATTGCTCCCAGGTGAATCTTGACTTTCTCTAATGAAGGGAAATGTTTGAAGCATTAGATCAACCAATGATCAACCCTTTTTTCTGAAACAGCTCAAAGGTGCATCTCATGAACCATCAACTGGCAAGTATATATATATACAGCCGGAGCACAACACAATGTTACAATGTCTGACAATGGAAGGACAAGGAATTGGACGGGGTCAACAGCCCGGGAGGAGGAGGAGGAGGAGTGAGGCGGCATGGCGGAGGAGCTGGGAGGCAAAACAGAGGAGGAGGCGGAAGAGGCCGAGGACATAGGCGCGTTCCTGATGAGATAAGAGCCACGCTTGTAGACCACGTTCTCAATCATGGGCTTACAATGGCCGAGGCTGGTCGAAGGGTGCAGCCAAATGTTGGGAGAACAACTGTGTCCTCAATCATTCAGACTTTTCAGCGACAGAACAGGTATGTGTTACGGCCGTGGCTGGCCTCTGAAGATTCCTAATGTGCTCCTGTGTTGTTTTTTTACCTCCCTCATATTTCCAGTGTCTGTCTGTCTCTCTGCCGCTGTGTTTGTGTGTGTCCTGGCGTGGGCGTGGCTCTCCTTCCTGGCTCAGCTCAGCTGCCTGCAATCAGTTATTCACTCCGCCCAGTCTGCACACCTGCCTCTCATCAGCTCATCAGCCTGCAGTACTTCTACCCCGGCTTCCCAACCATTCATTGCCAGATTGTTGTTTTACTACTATGGTACTTTCCGGCTCCAACAGTGTTTTTGCTTCGGCATGCTTATGCAGTATTCCACTAGTATTTCACAATATACAGTAAGTATACTTTATACAGTGACATTTTATCTTACTCAATTTTGTGTTTTGCAGTACTATATTTTTTTCACATAGGACTGCAAGAGAGCTTCACAGGGGCGGCAGAGGGTCTCTTTTCACACCTGAACAGGAGAAAGCTATTTGCACCATGGTTGTAGAAAACAATGCCATAAGACTAAGGGAGATAAAGTGCACCATTATAGAGGACAACAACATATTTGCAAATGTCCAGTCAGCATCTCAACCATTGAAGATGCCAAATGAATATGAAGCAGCTGTACACTGTTCATTTGAAAAGAAATGGTGATATGAGTGTGCAGTAACTGTACCTCACAGTAAACTGTAACATCGTATAGTGATGTACAGTAAGTGTGACCTTTACACATTTGCTATGGCTGTGGAAAAGATGCAATATTTGATGTAACTGTATCTTGTCCAAAATGAAAATGCATGTAATTCATAAAACTTATTTTGTGTCTTCTGGATATAGCGTATAATGGAACTGGAAGCAAGTAAACCATCGCACCACTTCATCGACATGGATGAGGCCGGCTTCAACCTAACGAAACTCAGAAGGCGTGGTTGAAAATATCATCGGCCACAGAGCTACAGATGATGTGCCAGGGTGCTCCTATCTCTGAGAACGGTGTGCTAACGCATATTTCCATTATTGGGCCATACAATACAGGGCATATTGTCACCTTTGTAGACACTCTACAGGGATCTCATCCATGAACAAGAGAGGGGTCAGATTGGAGATGACTTGACAAAGAATGTGATAGTTTGGGACAATCAGTTTCCATCGCTCAAATATCATCAGGCAATGATGCGACCCACAACAGGATGCTGATGGAGTTCATCTCAGTTCATGGAGATGGAAAGTATATGATCGCCAGGCACGCACACAGATGATGCAGTGTGTGATGACATCACAGCAGATGCCTGCAGAGGCTGGATAAGACACTCTAAAAGTTTATTTCCACGCTGCATCGCAAGAGAAGATATTCATTGGGATGTGGATGAGAATTTGTGGCCCAACAGACAGGATCATCAGGAGGTAATTCCTACAGCACTGCATATACAGTTTTTTACCTAAGATTGTCCTATGTTCACATTTCTGTTCTGTTTTTTTTTTCTTTGTGCTATGCAGTGCTGTATTTTCCTTTCTGCATCACAATAACATGGTCTGTCAGCAAATTACAAACAGTAAAAGCGTAAATGTGAATCTTGTCCAGTCTCTTGCAATCAATCTCCCACATACACTAAGGTGTAACTTTATTATTTACAATAATTCTCATCAGAACTTCAGCCATAGTTTACATCAGAACACCCCTCCAGAGTAAACTGTTATATTGACAACATGAAGAAGCAATTTGACTATCTTATCCGTACACAAGGACTTGTCATTCTGATGGCACTGACATGTTCATTGACACAGAAACTTACTTTTGAGAGATGAACTAAGGATTTTGTGCAAGAGACTGGCTTTTGCAGGTAATCCATGGTGTTTTGCTATTTGTACGAATTGTTTTGAAAAATGCACTTCCTGTCTTACAAATGTCGAAGATGATTCGAGAAATGTACCAAAGCAACTGAGTGGGTAACAAAAAAGTCTTGGAGGTTGCAGGAGAAACACACACAACCATGAGTAAATGCTGAGGGGACATGCAGAAAATAGCATTTTCCAGCATAATTCAGTGGTTCTTGTCCTCTCCCTGGAAAATCAATACACAGATAACAAGCAGGGGAAGCCCTGCAGAACAGGCCCGCTACTGACAGCAGAGATGTTGTGGACCAACCTTGCCGAAGTGGGGAAAAAAATGCATGTGGTATAATTACACTGTATACTGTACAACCACCACAACGACACGCCGAATATGTCTTGATACATTTAAATAAATGTGATTAGAACAAACATGTATATGCTGTCTAATGTTAAGTTGATTCCTCGGTTCATCACACATCCTATAGATGTCAATGACAACAATGACAATGCCACAACAATGTTTAGTTGAAATGTTTTGTTGACTATAAAACTTCACCTTCCATCTGCATGAGGATGAGTAGATACTGACTGAACTTTCATTTTTGGGTGACCTTATCCTTTACACATGGCAGTTGGAGGAGACACAAGGCGCCATCACGCCTCAGACATTTGGCGCCGTGTGTCTCGAGGACTTCGGGACACTGGTGCCCCACGATGGTTCACTGGCATCTTGTCTCAATGAGGTTAGGATTGCCAGGGATTACATTTTCTGGGTGTCCTGCTGTGCAGTGCTCTCCCTAGGCAATGAGCTGGCATCTACAGCGGTGGCACAGAGACACCCAGCTTCCATATCACTACCCACAGCCCAATCTGTTGGGCAGAGCCTCCCTCTTCCAGGGCTTCCAGGCGATGTAGGAATATCTAGAAGTCTGTAGAAGTCAACACAAAGTCAAGTTTGTGTTCAAAAGACTTCACGTCAAATGAATGAAGGCAGACAGGTGATGCCTTTCCCCTCCAGCCAACCAGAGGGCGACAGTCCTTCCCCTAAAGTGCTGCAGGTCAGTCAGCTAGCAGTTCTCCTCCCTCTATGGCATGCATGCGCAGCTTCTCAGCCTGTTTAACGGGCTGCTTAATTTGAGTTGGGATGCAAACTGCATCTTTGGATGGCAAGATGGCGTCTATGATCCCTGTAGTGCTGTCGGGCTGTTAAAGAGGCAGGCGTTTCACTACTGGACTTGCAGCATGTCAGGTCTCTTCTCCTCAGCTCTAAAGCATTGTGTCCTGATGCGACGTCATCACCAGGTCAAAGCACCATGTCCTGATGAGAACAGACAATGAAACTGTGGTGTCTTATAGTATCCCTGTAGCCTGTACCTGTGTGGCTTTTGAGCTCCAGAGCTTTTGTGTATTTCCTTTTGCCTCCAAAGAACAGATGAGATAGCATTCTCTATGTCCTGTACATGTGCAAGCATGGACAAAGACTGGACTCAGTGTGTCAGAGTGTGGAGGGAAAAAAATGTCTATGTCTTTAAACGTTTTGTTTTCATGACTGAATAAACTGAATAAACAAACTGACCTCAAAGGACGACATGGTTTCATACTGTCTTATACGTGGCGGACCCTGCCACCTTTCTAGCTTCACACAGTGTTTTGGGGACCTTATTTTCCTCTGAGAACAGCTTTTGTATTCAGTGATGGAAAAAGTAAATGTTTCTGAGATATCTGAATAATATTCTGAACATTTTAGATTCTGAGTTTAAATTTCTCCTCAAAAAACTACATGGTGTCTCTTTAACTAATTTTCTCTAAAGGACAGGAACGCCTGGTCTCCTCATGACACAGCCCGGCTTGGTGAAAAGCGACTATCAAACTGATGATGGACCATGGTGATTGATGAGCAGGCGGGCCTCACAAGTCACCCACAGATCATTTGTCTTACAGGCATGGACAGGGGGGTCTTCAGTCAGACCACCCAGGGTCATTACATCCAAACTGTATGTGGTGTGCCTTGTTCCCTCCTTCCAGGAACGGAATTTATAGTCGTTTTAGCCTTATTTTATTATTTATTTTATACTTATTGTATATTGTGTTACTGCACTACATACAGTATGCTTAATTGTAAATTGCATGGCCACTATGTTGTCAAAAACCCAGTACTTTACTAAACGTGCTTATAAGTATGAAGTAAAGATGAATTTTCCTGATTCTCAAGAACAGCTTTTTATAACATCAGTGTTTTTTTATTTTCATTTCATTGTCACTGACAGTGAGAGTGTAGTCTGACGATGATCTAATAGGGATCAATAAACCTGTACAATAAATGATAAGCTCTGCTTACTTACTAAAGCTGTCAGTCTTCCAGATACTGTTTGTGATTTTTGGCCACAAGGATAAGCATAGTAGTAGATAACAATGTATGTTGCATTGTATTGTGCATTGAATGACCATGGGCTGGCCTGGTCTGACCTTCTGTCTGTTCTTATTGTGCCATGCATCAGACTGCTGCTCAGCCTCCTCCTCCTCTTCTGAGTTCCTCTGTCCTGCCTGGCTCCGCGTTTGCCTCACTCTCTCTTTGGGGGTCAGTGACGCTGTATTCAAGGCCCATCCTGCAAGGGGTCACAGCCGGAGGAAAAAGAGGGAGACTGGGAGAAGAGTAACAGTTTGTTAAGTTTTGGTCAAACGTCTTGTCCCAGTGTCTGACAGGCATGCACATGTTCACCTCCGTTTGCACCTTGTGGTTCAAAGTGATAAGACAGAAGTATCTAATCTTTGATGGTGTTGAGAGTGTTGATGGGGGAAAGCAAGAGAAAGAATAGCGCTGAACAAACAGGAAAGTCAGAGAGATGAATCCCTCATTTCAAATAAATCAAAAAACAGTTTTTCCTTGTCTTGATTATCAATGGTGACCGATGTGGGTGGCCTATATACTTAAGAGGGATTGGAATTACAAAAGACCAAAGTATGAGAAAGTATGCTGTGACATGTTAGACAGACATGCCCCCTGGTGGCCGACTACTGTACCTACTTCCATGTGTAAATATTCTTTGGATCATCATCAAATAAATGCTCCTGCCCCTTGAACAGATGCATCTACCTTCTCTGGACGGCTATTCCTCCCATAGGCCAATGACTTATTTCTATTCTTATTCGAAGCGTACATAAATTTTCTTGAAAATCTTTTTTCTCTCTAAAGTTCCGTAACAATGTCAATAGAGTGAGTCGAGTACTTGATACCGTGATATTGATGTTCATATTGCCCACTCCGAGGTCAAAGTGTTCTCTGATCACTGTAGTTAGGGAAACATTTGAAACATTAGTAAGTAAATCAGGGAACTTTTCATGAAGAAAGCGACATCACTGCAGCACACAGACGGGGAATGAGCCCTGCCACATTGGAAATCAAAGAGAAATCCTGATTTGTTTACATGTGAACATTTGCCCAGCTGTGTGATCTGCAGGAGCAGCTTCCCCCTCCGCCCTTCCTCAGTCTCATCTCAGGACTGTTCGCCTCAGTCTACTTGTCTCCCTGCCAGGGCAAAATGATAAAAAAAAAATGTAATTGATGGACAACTGAGAGCCTCAAGATTTCCATGGGTTAGCAGATCAACACATGAAAATGCAAATACATCAGCATGTATTGTGCATCCAGTGTATCATTAACACACATTGTAATACCCAAGTGGAGGAGAACATTTTTAGCGCCCTTAACCCCCAAAAAACTCTGACACCTATTTTCTCTCTCCATCCCTGTGGGACCAGACTCAGTGCACCCATCAAGTTAATTAAACAGGACGGGATGGATAGCAGTGAAGTGTTGAATAAACATGGAAGAGAGTGAAAGAGATTTACTGAGTGATGCCACCTGTAAGCAGATTCTATATTGAATCACCATGCTGGTTATGTTATTGCGTTTGTGTGTGTGTGTGTGTGTGTGTGTGTGTGTGGATGTGTTCGCCTGTGTGTGAGCTTCAGGGTGAGCATAAACGTAAGGTAGCATTCAAGTATGCTCACACATTTGTCAGGATTTCATAGAACGCTGCAGTATTGGTGTGCAGGCTTGTAATCAGTGGACAGCAGTGATGCCGCCAGCAGGAGGCACTGTAGTTATATGGTCAGTCCATAATAAAGAAGTGCCTGGAGAAGTTTTCACCTCACAACTGGATCTCCTCCAGAGTGCCTATAAGACTAGGAGGGGCACAGAGGATGCTGTGGCCTGCCTGCCTTTCCTCCTCCCTCAGCCCCTGGACTCACCAGGCCACTCTAATATTCTGTGTGTGGACTTCAGCTGCTTTCAACACCATCCAAAGGTATTTGATGATCCAGAAGCTACACCAGTTGAACCAGTTTTCCTCCTTAGTTATAAATACAGTAGGGAGACCCTGGACAATCAACTTGGCTTTGACTAGCACGCCAGAAAAGGAGACATCAGACATCATTCTGTCATCGGAAAACTGAAAAGACCATATGGTGCTGGCCATCTCCTCCTGCTGTACCGGAGTATGATTTGCATAGACAGGTGCAACACAAGCTTCCACCTAAAGCCTCCACCAGTAAGCTACAGCTGCTCCCTCCACCAGAGTCTGGCAGACAACTGCAGACCAACCATCCACCTCCATCCTCCAGCAAAAACAGACACCGGCAGACCCAGCAGAAGTCTCCGCCCTCTGCCTCTACTTTGCAGCTTGTGTGATCAACCTCCACCTACTGCTTCTTGCAGATAGTCCAAAACCTACACTGCTGCCTCCACCTGTAGATCTAGGGCAGACTGACACAGCACACACCTCCACCCTCTGCCACTATTCTGCAGCGGTCACCTTAAGCTGCATTATCTGGCCCACAGCGGCAGCACAATCCTCCACCTGCAGACTTGCCAGAGACATCCATTGCATCCTCAACCTGCTGATTTCTACAACACATGTCCTCCACCTATTGGTCCCTCCAAGTCCTGCATTTGACCTCCAGGTTCTGGAAGAAAAAGTGCAGCCCAAACCTCCATCTACAGTGTCCTCCGTCTTCTGCCTGCAAACGCCAAGAATCTGCCCTGCTGCCTCCAGCTTCTTCACCTGCAGCTCCTGCAAGATAAGTAGAATGTTACTGTCCACATCCACCTACAGCCCCACCAGTCAGCTGCGGTCTCAGCCGTCACTCATCACTCCATCTCCAGCCACAACCTCCAGCTTCCGCCAACATCACACTCCATTTCTACAGCTCCACCCTCTATCTGCCTCGGACACTCAAATGCAGCTCTGATGAGCTTTGATAGAGCTTAGTAATTTAGTTTTAAACATAACTCAAACAGGAGTAGTGCATTGTTGTAACCCTTTAAACAAAAGGAGGTAGGGTTGGTGCACTGCTTCACTGAATGGAACAAGCCACATCTGCCTGCACGCATGTAGACCTCACAGTGGCAGAACATCCTCCTCAGCATGTAGACTGGTAGTGTGTAGGTGTACCTCCAGGTGGCAGTGTAGCTTAATCATGTCCACAGTTTTGATTTTGCTGCTACTATATGCAACAAGGTCTGTGGACTGAATGCTGCCCATTTCTTCGAGATTTATATGCTCAGAGGTCAGTTTTGACATAAAAAATTGCACTTGGCACCTGTATATACATTCATGTCATATCAGTAACGTGCACAGTGGCAGAAGCTTCATCGTTTCCTTCTGTGTGTGCAGCAGTCTAATGAACACATCTGCAGCATTTGGCATTCTGATATCAGCCTGGTCAGGCCCTGGTTAGTGAACAATGCTCCTGGCTCTCTGACAGTTTCTCTTACACTTTGGACTTGCAAAATTTTTTTAAAAAATGATTAGATTTTTTTGCTTGTGTGGCACTGTTGGCAAATCATGCTTCTGTTTCCTGGTGAATGTGTGTCTTTCCATTATAATTTTTCTCAGTCGCTTACATTTCTCAGATCAGAATTGAAATTCTCAAAGCTACTTGTTCAACCTTCACATGATTGTGTGACATGTCCCCCCAATTTCTGAAAAACATGAATTGTCCCCCCCAATACATTTTTTTATTATTTATGTATTCAGAGTTATTCAAAATTGAACAAATGTATTTTCAGACTTCCTCCATCCCGCTTTCAAACCAAGGTGGTTGTTCTGTTGGTTGGTATTCGTTTCATCTGATTGGTTTGAATTAAACTATTTGAATTGAACATTTTCATGATTTTGTTGGGTCTGCTGGTCAGATTGATGATTAAAAAAGGGCAACATAGGTACATTTTGTTATATTTTATCCAGGAGTTGTCCAGATACAGAAGAGTACAGGATCTCTTTTTTTTAGATCTGTTTACCAGCATAACTGGCATTGTGAAAACATGATCAGTTAGTTTACACAGCTTGGTTAGGGCTTCATATATTGATATTGATCCATATCAATTAATTATGCATGAAGTAGTCCCATACACTGGAAGAAAAGGAAGATGGTGAGAAGAATTGGGGATCTGGGAGGGTTGGAGGGAGACGAAAAATTAGAACATGATTAGACATTGCATGCCCGAGACCCTTAAAATGATGATTTACTACAGTTTTTCTCAGTCACTTTGGTACATTTCTCAGATCAGAATTGAAATTCTCAAAACTACTTGTTCAGTCTTCACATAATTGTTTGACTTGTGTACATCAAAAAAGCAGTTTCTCATTTTTTTTGAACAAGTTGCAAATGCCCTGGTACATCCATGCACATGATTATGTACAATTCTCTGCTGTTTCCTACATTATCAACTGCTTATGTCATGTTGATCAAATTGTATTATAATGGGTCCCTGTTGAATAGTCTCACCCCCCACAACATTTAGGCATTAGTTCATCGCATAAGTCTTTACATGCAAAATGGTTGAACAAGTTGTCATAATATGTCATGCATATACATTTCCATTAGACTTTTTTTCTAAATCTGTCCTGAATTGGTAAATTGCTCCCAGGTGAATCTACAGCACTGCATGTACAGTTTTCCCTAAGGAGATTGTCCTATGTTCGCATTTCTACTTTTGTTTTTGTGTTTTTTTTATACTTAACAATTTAAATAAACAAACTATTCATTTTCATGACTGAATGAACTGAATTACAAACTGACCTTAAAGTACAACATCATTTCATTTTCCAGTTTTACTTTGTTTATATTTGGCGGACTCTGCCATCTGTTGGCACTTATTTTCCTTTATTCATTTATGGAAACGCTAAATAAGTTTGTGTTAATACCTTATCACTTGAAAAATCTTACCTCTGTCAGTTTCTGACTACATAGTGCCCCTTTATCCATGATAATGAGGATGCAGTGTAACTCACATGGGAGCGGTTTAAAGAAGATGAGACGATGACGGGCAAAAATTAGATCTTTGATTTAAAACCCTGACGAAATGTATGTTTTGTTTTTCGTCAGTGAGACATGACTGACATGTTCATGGTGGGCTCTCAGACATTCAGACAATAAATTATTTTCTTTTTTCTCACAATTGTGCATCTAGTCTGTGAAATGTAACCTAAACATCCTGTTTTTCTCAATTAAATGAATGAGCCTGGTTTCCAGGCCAACATTGACGGGGTGTTGGCTAAGGTCAGTAAGCTGGTTTCAAAGCTTGCACTCATCATGCACACCAGCTGTGTATTGCGTGACAGGCTTGGTGACATGCTCATGTGTAACTGTGGAATCCGGGTCAGCAGCGAGGCATGGTGAGTCTGCTGGAAGTGAAAGAAGTGCCCTATACGGGCGTATTGTTTGGCTGTGCCTGCTTCCTCATACTGGTGTAACTCTGCAGTGGAAAATGACATTGTTCGTTGAAACCACCTTTCAAGTTAAGTTAAAGTGTGAAACAAAATGAAGTAGAAAGTGGAGGATGGATTTGGGAGCAGGTAGACCTGTCACTGGATCCAAAAGTTAAGTAGTGATGTTTTTTAGTTTGCTAAAAGAAGCAACTTGCACTGAAGCAAACAGTGAAAGCGACTGGCTGTCCCTCTGGCTCAGAGGTTGTACATTTTTTTTGAGAGTTTGTTTGTAGCATCAGCATGGGCCCTTTGGGTTGTGTGTGTTGTTGTCTTGCAGAGTCCACACACATATAGAATATGTAGCTGGTTGGAAAGATACTCTCAAAACAATAGAGGAATGAAGCATAGCCAAGGTTTATTCAGGAAGACTCCCTCCCCTCTTCCCCTTATCCCCTCCTGCTCACTGTCCTCTCCATCCAATCACAACATGTCGCACCACCATTTAGCCAATCATTCGTGAGCTGTCAAATTTAAAAGGCTCCATTCCTCACTATCACCACTTGTTCCTGGGCTCTGCAGGGAAGTCTCCTTCAAACTGGAAACACCTACTAACTAACCTACTTTCAGCTGGTCAAAGTGCCAAAGTCTACTCTTAGCATTTTTAACCATGAGCATTTTGTCCTCTTTCTCATTGTCTGCGGTTTGAGTGGTGGACAGACGGGTCAGGGATTTTTTTCACAGCGTCTTCAGCCATGCTCTTCATCCCCCTCTGCAAAATAACCTCTGTCTGGTCCAGTATGCTCTCTTCAAACGCTGCCCTGAAGTGATTTCTCCCTGCACACCACCTCTTCCATGGCAGGGCAAAAAGGAACGTGCAGGATGCAGATTAACCCCATAACCTGGCAAATATATCAACAACAAGCACCTCATTATGTACTGTTTGGTTTGTTTTTTTGTTAACTATGTCCTCTGGAACATATTTGGTGCGGCAGTAGGGGCTTTACTCACTACTGGTTTTTCAAGAGACCTTTTCTTGCCTGCTCAGCTGGACCGGTCTTGCTCTCCTCCATACAGGATACAGTCATCACCTCTTCAGAGCTTCCACAGCACAAATACCAGTCTCTATCAACAAGCACTGACGCACACCATAGAAATCCAGACAGTGTAGCCTGAAGAACGTACATGAGGATCTCGCAGCAGAATTTCCCCCTGCAGCTGCACCATCTATTTGTAGCTGATGAGTAGTGGCAGTAGGATCTAAAGATTCTTCCGAGCCATTTGTCGTTACACATTATCATGCTGGCCGTGATGAGACATTGCAGCAACATGTAGCTGCAGCAGTGAATGACGTTCCTGCTCGAGTTGCATGGACATGCAAAGTCCATCTAAAACCAAAGGCGGTAACACAAAAGCACCATCACAAGTATAATCTGACTGCTTGCGTTCTGTCTGAGATACTCTCCATCTGGGATGTAGGACCTAGGACTGAAGGGGTCACTGCCAGACTGCATGACACTGTATTAAATGAAAGCATCTGATGCAGAGGCCTGTCTGCGCGGCATTTATCTCTTTGCATTTTTGTTGAGACATTCCTCCACTGTTTAAATTCCTCCTACGGTAACAGTCACTCAGTACAGCATGCAGGCACGCAAACAAATAGTTTGTAGTTTTGTCAAACCGGTATCTACTCAACACATCTTCAAGGAAGCTGTAGGGGCATTGTGTTGGATACAAGTGTATTTTCTCTGCCATGCATGTAAATGAGCTCAAGAAATCAAAAAGTTCCGACACAAATATAAATATAATAAAACCAATTAATAGATAGTTCAAAAAACAACAGTTATTATGGATTGAGTGACGAGTAACCCCTATCCCTTACTGCTGGGAGAGAATGCTCTCGTTCTTGACCTTGAGATGTGTATCGAGTGTTTTGCCTGCGATAGTCTGTTTTAGATGTTGGATTAACTTGGTGCTCATGTGCACTTCAATAAAGTCAGCTTTCCGAAGAGTTCTGAAAAGATGAACATGGTTTGCAGAAATGTGTTATCTACTGTAAAAAACATTGATATAACATTGATTGTTACGTCCTGTATGTCAAAAAGTGTCTGTACTAAATAGCCTGCCTTTTGCAAACGTTCAGTGGCTGAATGATGCTGTACAGTATATGGCAGAACAAATAGAGAAAAGGCGACTGCAGAGATTTCATCTCACAGGCATGTCTGATGAATGTCCCAGTTAAATATCTTTCAGGCATCACTGTCCAGACATGTTCAAAAGGCTGTCTCAAGGTCAAAACCTCTCACATTCGTGACTGACATTTGCCAGCTCCTCTCTATATCCCCATAATAGACCAATTATGCTTCATTATACAAATGAGGGTCGTGTCTGTCGACAATTACAGCCACAATAAGGCAGGACAAGGCAAAAGGTGAAAAAAACATTTTTTTTGATAAAGGCTAACAACTGCTATTCTGTAGTATTAGCTAACATTACCTATTACTGATATTATTTGTTATGCTTTAATAGCATAATGATATATTTACTGAGCCACTAATTTATTTCTTCTTTAATTTCTGACATCTGGCAGTTTACTGCAGAAGCTAAATGTCTAGAAGATATAAATCAGCACACTTTATGTGTAATAGTAACCCATAATAAATCTATGGTGTGTCACCATAGATTTGTAGAAATGTTTCAGTCAGTGCAGTCCTGAATATATTTTTTGCACAAACAACTTCGGTCCACCAGCAAAATAGCACATCATGCTATAATTACCATCACCTGACATGTTTGAACACAACGTCCATTCCTCAGGACTATTCTTCTGCAACGTATCTGCATGTGCATTAACCCTTCTTACCTGTTCTGTCCTGTTCTGACCAGTCTATCTGAATGCTCTGCATGTTTGTAGATAGGGTAAATTATGACCGCATTGTGTTGTGTTGCAACGTTTATTAGAGGTCAGTTTTGCTGTTACAGTCCATATTTTCTTACCAAAAGCACAACTGCAGACGGGCCACGTAGATTTAAACCAGCAGCTTGCCTGGGCTAAAGCTCCTTGTCTCTGTGTAAACATTCCTCTACACTGCATTCTTGCATTCGTCTGTCTCTGTGTCCGCCCTTGAAACCAGGGCATGACTTTTGTGACATTGACTGAAATGCTTCATCATGGGTTTGGTCATTGCAAAATAAAAATTTTAAGGCTATCATTACCTCGAGACACAGATTTGTTGCTTATTCCTCTTGAAGAAATAATGTACTTTTTTTCACACAGTCGGACCTGAACAATAAAGAATTATGTTTGTTTCAAAAAAAGAGAGCTAATGAATATCACAGCTTCATCATTGCTGTGCTGAAAAGTGCGATCATTTTCTCAGCCCATAAAGAATCCCTTCACCCTTCACCCTTCATCAACAAGGCCCGTGACCCCCACTGACACTGTCCCCCTCCCTCCCACTTCACTCACATTACATTGATGTTAACTTTAGTCACCAGTTGCTCTTATTCTGCACATCGCAATATCAGTATCATATATCATATATCATATCTACTGCGACCTTGCACAATCCAGGTCAAACTTTTTGCACCACTAGACGAAATTTTACAGTCTTCACCTACTTTAAAATTGGCCCCACTCTATTCATAGTTTTATAGTTTTATTATGCCTTATTATGTCTATGTCTCTATTAAGTACCTTTTAGTATTGTTTGTTGTTTTGCACCTACAGACTACAGCAAAAACACATTTACCATTCCTGCCTATTTACCATTCATGAGATTGAAAGATTGTCACACAAGTGAACTAATAAATATCTTGAATCTATTCAAAATTGTGATCTGAAATGAAGCTAGTAAAGCTGCCACACAATTGCAGTCGAGTAAAGAGCGCTCTGAGATGTGGGAGAGGTATAGACTTGATTAACATGGAATAAGTAGCTCAAATTTGTACTTAAGTGCAGCTTTAAAAGAACTTAGTGAGATTCCACCAGTGGATCCGTCTTGTCTCTTCTGTTTCCACCATGATGCGTTACTATTCATACTATTTTACCATTAACATCTGGAGTGATGTCTAATTTGCTGACCATGACACACACACATGTCTGACTTTCTCATGGGTTTGCTGGAAAAAGGGAAGGACACCGTGATGTTGATATACACACAGGTAAACTGAAAGAAGAAAATATTCCACCCCCCTCGGCAGTGGTCAGTAACCCTCGGCCCCTGCTTACCATCACTTTGCATTCCTTCCACTCCCAAACACAGCCATAAACACACAAATGGAATCACACCCTGCTTTCTTTCCCTCACTTTGACCCATTACCTTTGCCTCCTTGTGTCCTTCTTGTCCTTCTTACCTTTGACTCACTGCCCTTTCTGCTTTATCATCAACAGAAACAAGGTGCACCAGGAAAATGAAATGGGTGGGCGGCAGGCAAAAATTATGCTCATTGTCATTCTCCTGAAAAAAATATTGATACCCAGGCGGCAGCGGAACACCTCTTTTTTGCCTGAGTGTGATCACATTAACGTAAAGACATTGATAAAGGCAGCATACCAAAATGTATTCAATCCACATTTTTTTGGCCTGCTCCTGCTTAGAACTACTCTCTCTGATTACTGCAGCAACTTCAACCTTCCCCACACATTTGACAGCTTTTTCATTTTACAACCACTGCAGCTGAGGACCATGGTGTGTGTGTGTGTGTGTGTGTGTGTGTGTATTCATCTATTTTTGGCCACTAGGGGGCACAAGAACGAACATCAGAAAAAGCTGACAGGAGCCACCACCATACCACAATCCTACACAGTTGAGACTATCATATCAGCAAACAACTGATCACTGAAGTAGGAAGATGAGGTAGATGTTTCTGACTACGATACTTTGTCAGTAAATGTGCCTGTTGTCACCACAGCCCTCAGGAAATGAGTACACTTTGGGGCTTCCCTGTGTTTTTTCCTGTTTCTGGTCTTTATGCAAAGCTAAGCTAACTTGCTGTAGCCTGTAGCTTGACAAACAAATTATATTTCCCCAAATGCTATACTACTCTAGAAAACACAGAGTAATGCCAACATCCAACTTGCTTTTTGCCACCAGTTTTTCATTCTCCTTTTAGCTCTGTCTTGGCCTCCTCCATCTCCAAAAATATCTGTCTTCAGCTGAAAAAGGTGCCAGTTTATAAAAGGAAATAAGTGGATTGTATAGTCCAACCACATCTGAAATCAAACCTTTTAATAGTTACTCCAAAATAATTCAAATATTATGATAAATCTGCACATTTATTGTGTCTCCAGGAAGACACTCATAGTGTTGAACATGCTTGTTAATATTAAATCTCACGGAAATAGCGGAGCGAGAACTCCTATTCTGCACACCTGGCCAATTATGCATGACGTTTCACGTCTGATGAGTATAATGGTCCCTTAAAGGACCAGTTTGTGAGAAAGTTGATTTTTGTGTCTCATTCCCAACTCCTTGTGACACATGGATTCACTAGCTTGCTGCTGGGTTGTAACAGGGTGTAACAGGTCAACAGTGACAGGTTTTAAGATCATTTTGCTACAAATGGCTGTTTGTGGGGCTAGAACAGTGAGTGGATCTTGGCATTGAAAAAAAAAAACTGAAAACAAAACCTGCATTGAAAAGGAAACATTGGGATTGGAACATTATACAGATTTACCTAAAATTACCAAGATACAAGTATGTCAAGTTTGTGTCTCTCTGCCCTTTTTCATACAGAACCTTATATAATCTATGATGTAATTAGCTAATTAGCTTAAATTGTAGGGGGCAGATGCTTAATAAGGCATAATAAGGGGCACTCATCCCACCCACAAAATCTCTATTCTCACCCTGATGGTGCCACGCTGACATTCAAAATGTGACATTAAATCGCAATCGCCCCTGTTCCTTGAAGAAACTTTACAGGTTTTTATGATGTTTATTCACTGTTCAGTTCATTGTCCGATCATCTCATTCTGCCTGTGTCAAATGACAGGACAGGGTACCCATCTGTTGACTTGCATAACTGCCCACATGCACTCATTACACATGTAACAGGCTCTTCCACGAGGATAGGCAGGCATATCGCTGAGGCTGTTAGTGAACAGCCAGAGGGCAGCCAGAATTTTTCAGTTCATACTTTCTTCACAGCAGTGAGTGGTAACAATAGCGATGTTCATTGTTTACGTTCATCATGATAATGGTCCTTTCTTACATATGAGTGAGACGGGAAGTAGTTGGGTATGGTAAGCGGTGGCAATGACGAGCTGTGCTCACAGTGCACAGCCTCATGGTCATTCAGCAGGTAGCTCAGTCGCACAAAAGCACACACCTACCTCATTACTCTGCCTGGATCATTGAAAATATGTTTCACCAGAGAGGGATGATTTGTATACCTGGCAACTGCATATTGATAACATAATTATATTATAATTTAGCCACTGTCATATTTAGCATTGCCTTTGACCCCTCAGTACCAGGAGTACATTGTCCTTTAGTTTTAACCATAGCCATCTTAACTGAGTCACATCATTAGGAAGGTTGGTTCCCACCAGCACTATGAAGAATGAGTTTGCTATCAGCAGATAGGCTATAAATCCTCACTGTATGGTAATACAATGGGAACCCAGTACAGACAGATCGGTCTTTTACTCTTTGGCAGAACGGGATATATTTTTGTGTACGGACACTTCTCATAAGCTATCAGTACTCTTTTCTGCCCATAACACTTTCTGTGGCTGATTCATTATCTCCCTAAGGAAAGCCTGCCATTTGTGTGACGCGCTAAAAGTAGAGACAGTACCCAGGGACACACACACACGGGCTTTCCCACAGTGCCCCCAACGGCCAGGTGGACAGTACCGACAGTGGCTCTATAGGCCACTTGTGCCGATGTCAGTCAACCACCCCAGAATCCTACATTGCAACATTTTCTACTGTAGTATTGTCAACCCTGCTTTCATTTGGATTTGTGTGTGTGGCAAAAAAAAGCTGGGTATTTTTTTCTGAGAGAGAGAGAGAGATGTCGGTCCTCACACCAACAAAGGTCAACTTTAGGACTTTAGGAGTTCTATTGTGTTGCTGAACATGGCTCCATTTACATCTACTTGGTCCAACCCCCCAAACCTTTTTATTCTTTGTTTCGTGTGTGGTCAGCATAGTCTAGTTTTGTGTATTGTTGTCCTAGCCTTTTTATTAGTGTATACATGTTTGTCTATGAAGTTATCGTTTGTGGTTAGTGTACATTTTACAGTTTTGCTACAGTAATGCTTTACTTTAACTATTTCACCTAAAGTAATATGTGTGTTATTGGTATTATTTAGTGGACTGGGCTGTTATCTCGGTGGATGAATAATTAGCGGGTTGCTTATTAATTTTGTTAGCATTCTCTGGTCTAATTCTTCAACATTTGTCTCCTTTTCAGTCCAGCGTAGAAAACAGTTGCCTCATTGCCCTTCTTTGTTTCTTCCGTCCTGTATTGCATGAGTGTGTCTGTGGATGTGCCTGATTTTTTCTAAATCTAGATAAAGTTTGTGAACATCAGCACACAACAACTCATCTTCACTCTGCTTATCAACAGGCCCTGACCCACATACAATGTACATCATAGGCAAAGACGCAGCCGGTGGATGATTCCCATCCCATAATCACTGACATTTTTCCCATGAGCTGGTTGGCTTCTTTCATACATTCATAATCTCAATCTGGATCTGTCACTTTTTCATTCATGTCATTTATCTCCTTATGTGGAAACCATCAAAAGGACCTCTTCTTGTAAAAGGATTATCTAACTGTGGGTACAATTATTCTTTACAACCTGACCACGAAACGATCAGTGTACAAGTTGTACGTGTACATGAAGCCTGAGATAAGAAAGAAGCGTATGGAAAGAACAAGGTATTTTTACTGTCAAATGTCAAAGTCAAACAAGCACCTTCCCATCGGGTCTGGGGGCTGATCTGGGTGGGTGCATTAAGACTCTAAACAGAAGAAGAAGTAAATTACAGAGGTGGAGGAAGAATAGAGATTTTATTTATCTATATATGTATTTATTTATTTCTTTTCCCTCTATTTCTTTTTATTCATTTATATGTGTGTGTGTGTTTGTGTGTGTGTGTGTGTGTGTGTGTGTGTGTACATATATATATATATATATACACACACACACACACAAGTGTATACACATGCACACACGATGCAATGTACCCATTTGTTTTCATTTGTTTGTTTAATGTGAAACTCTCGCCAAAATACAACCTAGGCTTTTTTTGTAAATGTGTCAAACCTTCGTGTAAAAGCATAATTACGATGAAAGAGGTACAAGATTTACTGCATTTTCGTTTTCGGCTCAAACTCATTTTCAATGGGAGTGCATGGGGCACTTTTACGCTAGCATTAAAATGGCTATTTTTAAAACACTAAGAAGGCTCGACAAAACATGAAACTTTGCTCGTAGTATCACCAGGGTCTCTACACATAGCTCAACTGAACCACATACACTCTTCCCAGTCGTGTCGATCCCCGAGTACATCTGGGCTGCCATAATGATGGCTAGAGAAAAGAAGCTACTGCTAACATAAGTTGTTCAAAAACCTTCCTTTTAGTAAACTCTGTATACACAAACAATGTTCTCAATGCTCATGTTCATGTGTAGAGACCCTGAAGCCAAAAACGAAAATACGGTAAATCTTAAAAGTGCCTCTTTCGTCGTAATTATGCTTTTACACGAAGGTTTGACTCATATACATTGACAAAAAAAAGCCTAGGTTGCATTTTGGGGAGCGTTTCACTTTAACTGTCTCGTTTTCGTACATTTCGTCTCCAATTTGATGCTGTTTTTTTATGTCACGCTCAGTGTCACTCCTATCATGTTTCTCACTTGTCTAATAAAAAATCAAACGAATATAAATAAATACATCAAAAAATAAAATAAAATGTCAAGGTTGGTTGCAAACAAATGGGATGAGCTGAAAAAATGGAAATAGCTTGCGACAGAATGAGTCAAGGTTAGAAAGGTTATGTTCAGGGGCGTGATGATAGTGAATCGCATCAGTGAGAGACAGTGACCATGAACTGAAAGATTCAGAATAACAAACTGGAGCTGATATCACAGATGCTCCATTTTTTTCCTTACAATCCATGAAATCTCTGACATGGCAGTACTTTGGAGCCAACAAACGTTTTTTATCTAAATTTTGAAGTGGTGTCAATCAACTGTGTGTCATGGGTTTCCTCACTGGGCAAAGTGCAAAGCGAATCACTGATAAATGCTCCAAAGAGAGCAATGTGGCTCGCATCACTGAAAATGTTAAACACCGTTATGTAAACAGTTCGCCTGGTTCACTCTGTTGCACCCTGCAACCCTCTATCTGACAACCTCAACTGTTGGCACTGTTGCACAGCCATGACACTATGAAAAATAAAGGAGAAGAATCCTCAGCAGGAGTGTGGATCACACAGATGACCTTAATTTGGTCTAAGCAACAAACCTTTGCTCATCTAATTATTCAACTTGACAAACTAGCTGTGCTGTGCAAAATGCAAAACTTCAACAAAGTTTCAGACAGCACAGTGTGAAAGGATGTCGTGCTTGTTAAAAGCTTGACATTGACTAAGGTGGTCTTGTCGGTTGTGTAAGGACAGTACAGTTGGCTGCTGCTTCACTCCACCGAGCCAAGTCTGACTCACTGCTGCTCTCACTGCCGCATTCCACCATCTCCTTCGTCTCAGTGTCCTTTAACTTAATGACCATTCCACAGAAATCTGTATTGTCTGCCTTGCTGTGAAAAACACAGATGTCCTTATCTCAACTCTCAGCTACATTTGAAACAGGAAGAAGAAGTCAGGAGAAATTGTTAAGCTTCTCTGAACAGAAAAACCTACTCTAAATCTAGCTCTAAATCATCACAATGAGAAACTTCAGGCAACAATATTCATTACATCATTCCTTCAAAGCATTGTTAAATGTAAAAAGAGATCCATAGTGTCTAGAGGATGATGGCTACTGATAACACATTCATGTTTCTAGCTGGATTAACTGCAATATTTTCTCAATTAACAATTTTGCATCTCTAACCAAGCTCTCTCATGCAACATTAAGATGTTTTTTTCTATCACAAGGAACAGTGTGTTTTGATATTTTATGGTTTGAAATATGGCACACCTCAGGGTTCTGTCCTCGAACCCCTGCTTTTCTCTTGACCTCTTTCATGTCTTGGCCAAGTTATGCCTGTCATATATAGGTGTGTGCAAGGATGTGCCATTAGCACCCAAAATGAGGGCTGGCAACATACCTGCCATTTATTCTTGTCTTTTAATGTAATAATAAATAAGTCGAATGAAGTAGACCAATTTGAACATATCATTGATATGACATATTATGTGCAGATTGTGCTATCTTTTGTTTAAGTCACAATATATGGTGTTTCTTCACAAGGTAGTCTTGCATTTCCATTCTTTTTTAATTTACTTAAATCTCAAAGTGCTTCACATTAAACCTTTCACACGCTGATGACTGAGGCTGCCAGACAAGGTGCCAGCCTGCTCATCAAGAGCAGTTTTTGGTTCAGTATCTTGGCCATGGATACTTCCATGTGCAGCTGGGGAAGCCTGGGAAATGAGCAAGCATGTACCTGTTTCCTCAGGTTATCAATCCAGACCACACTGAAGCCATCGAGCCTGAAGTGATTGAATATGATTCTGATGGCCTTTTGGTGGCCTAGGTAGGCATGGTTAACTGCAGACTGCTGAACGGGAGACCCCGGTGCCTCCCTGTGTGCAGACACCTGCTGTCTCAGCTGTCTCCTTAGAAAAGACCGCATTCCTATAGGCATTGTGGTCAGTGACTTGCCGCTTGAGAAGAGAGTGGGCCGGGTAATGTGTCATGTGCCTCAGGGGAGGGTGGGACGCCTGCCTATGATAGACAGTTGGCCATGACAGGAATTTCTGGTTCGGCAAAATCCCCCACAACTACCTTATTCTTTACTCATGGGCTACAATTGTTTAACATTTTTCAGTCAAAATATCTTAATTTGGTAGCTTTTCCAAGCAAGTATATGCATGTTATTGATGGAAATTAATTCAGCAAATATTTATTTCTGCCACTCTCATGCCACCCCTTGAGTATTTAGATCAGTCCCCCTCACATTAGTGCTTTTTGTCCTGCTGAAGTTAAATCTCAAACTGTAAACTGTCTTATAACCACTGCATTTCTCTAATCTTCTATTGTTTCTAGTTTTCCACAAGCCATCGAGCTGTGGCTCTCATTTTCTGTCCTTCACTGTCTCTTTCCTCTTCTCACTATTTTCTCTCTTTTATCTCACTCAGTCTTTACCTGGTTTGCTTCTCCTTTCCTCTCTTTTCACTCAGGCTTCTCTTTGCAGGACCAGTGTTGACCATCTCTGGCCATCATCTGTAGGACCCAACTAGCTGACCAACACTGGCCTTCCTATAGACATGTTGCTAGTGTACAGCCTCAGTCTCAAAAAGTCGGGACGCTGTGTTAAACATAATTAAAACTGAACGTGATGACTTCCTGAATCTTTCTTTGACATATACTGTGCAAAGACAAAATATCTGCTTATTCTGAATTTGATGGCAGCAGCCAGTTTCAAAGAAGTTGGGATGGGAGCGACAGAAGTATGTGGGACGCCCCTGATTGGAAAACACTCAACAGTCAAACAGTTTAATTGCTAACAGGTGAGGCTCAAAATATTAATACCCAAAGGATATCGCTACAAAACTGTTGTTAGTAAACACTGTTCCTTTGCAAATGATTGCATTCTGTTTTTAATTACATTTTACAGTGACCCAACTTTTTAGAATTACATTTGACGCTAAAGTATCAAATATTGAATTCAGACTGTTAGCTGTGATAACAAATGTCCAAAAGTGTCCAGTTTTACAAAGTAATCTGGCTGATTTTGTTCTTGTAATAAAAAAGAGTTCTGGGACATTTCCACATGTGACATTATCATTGTCAAAACATATAAGCAGCAAATCCCTAAGCCACCATGAAAACAGAGGGAACCACTCAATAGTCTCTTTAATTTTTATTTGTGCAAAGCAGAAAAGTACATTTACAACCAAGATCATTTCTATGCTGCAGCAGTTCACCCCAAACTTTCCAAGTCACAAACAATGTTTTTTCAGGATTACATTATGCATTCAGTATAGCTGCATAGATAGCAAAAGTTATCACAGTGAGTCACATGATAGTGTTTCTGTGACTGCTATAAAGAACAGAATGTGTTCTTCAGTGAATTATATAAACACTATCTACATTCTCAAGAATGGTAAGATACAAGTTTGTCATTTTTTATACTGGAGAGAATGTTAAGCATGGCCCTCTACATTTCTGTTAGTGAATATTACATACATTTAATAACAAGTAGAAACAGACTTGGGCTGTTTGCTTGTTCTCTACAGGGGTGAAATTACAATTTTATTTGGAGTTCAAATTTGAGTGATTTTGGTTTAAAGTTTATGTGATACTGAAGGTTATGTAACAATGTAGTGTACTGGGTACAGATCACCGTGTCCATTTTTTCTATAACAAATATTAAAAAAAAAACATGAAAAAGGACCACAACATAAAGACAGAAATGGCATGTAGTGAACAGTCAGGGCAGATAATACATCTCAAAAGTGACGGATAAAACAATGAATACAAATTCTAGTTTGGTCAAAGAAAGAGCCACCGAATGGTACGAAAGCACCGATCTTTACCTCACAGGGGATGTACCAGTAACACTTTTTAAAATTTGAATGGTCGTCCAGTATAATCCACATTCTGATGGTGCATCCCTAGTTCCACTGTATCTCAAAAAATAAATTTCAAACTATACATAAACGACATTCAATTCATAGTTATATGACATAAAAAATATACAATACACTTATATGTAAAATAATAACATTTCAACAACTTAAAGAATCACAGTTCAACAACCTCCGAAAAGTTTAACATGAAAATACTCAAGTACATATATTGTGGGTTATTTTTGTCTTGGTCCTCAGATCAAAAGTGCCACAGCAGACATTCAAACACTCCTGGATAGTTCCAGTATCAGGTGACTGGTGGCCTTCACAGGAGTCACAGTATCATTTTGTTGGCTTCCATGCTAAATCACAGGGTCTCACAGTAAACGTGGATGGAGGATCAAATCCAAGCAAACTATCCAAACTACATAGAGCAGATACTTGGCTTTTGAATTGACTTTCGTTAAAGCCCTATCCCAAACAGTTACTGTCAAATCAAGACTTGGAAACTGTAACAACAGTGCAATACAAGAACAATGCTTCTCCTTTATTTTTGTATCCTACATATTGATAATTAATTGGTGAGGATGCAGATTTTTTTTTTTTGCCTGGTAGCTTTAGCCTCGGTCCTTTAACATGTATATTGTATGTAGCCACCAAGTGCATATTTAAGTTAACTGGAAACACTAAATCAGAATTAACAAGATCAGCCAGATATTTTTTTTACAACATTCATGTTAGCTTGTGTTAGCTTAATTTGCTAGCTAGCCACTAGCTAACAAGATCTGCCAGTGTCATTTCCATTGTTAACTGCATATGTGTTGTGTGAGATGTGTAAGCTTGACAGGCATAACAATATTAAGTGAGAGGATAGGCTTAGCAAAAGGTCAATTTTAGTCTTTCAGTCTTCTCTAAGTTAGCCTTTCAAACGAAGTCAAATAGGCACTGCTACTGTAATGGTGAACTGAGAGGTCAGCATGTGACCAGTGGTACCAGTTAGAGTGGAAAGAGGTTTTTCTGACCAGCTCCTAGTAGGGCTGCTCAAACTGCATATGCTTAGCCCGGTATCTTAGACCCTTTACACACACACATTGTTAACCCTGGTTAACCTCAGCCCATGGGATCTACAATACACACTGTACTTCTAATGTTTACATTCTTGAATGTTGTATTATTACTCTGATTACCTTTGTCCTCTCTCACACTGGCACTTTTTAGCTCTGTGTTTAGTTGATTTTCAGGGACTATTCTTACCCCAGGACTAAACCTAAGCAGTATGATTCACACTGCACTAGTCTGGGGGTAAATATCCACTAGAACATGTAGCTTACGTTAACATTCTAGAATGTTGTGTTACTACTCTGTTTACTTTTGCCTGGTTTTACAAATTTTGGCACCTTTTAGCCATTTGTTTAGTCAATTTTTAGGGGATAACACCAAAATACTTAGGGCTAAACCCTGCTCCGGAGCAGGGTCTGGAAGCACTGGGCCTAAGTCATGGTTCGCCTACCTTGGAATATGCCAGGATTGTGCCAGTATGAAAGGAAAGCAGTGTGAAAAGCCCAAGTGCAAACTTTCTTATTGTGGCGCTAAGATGGTTCTACAAATAATTTTAGATCTAGACTAAGTGCAGTGAAAAGCTCTAATATAAACAAATATCCCCTACATAGGAGCAAGCCTAAAAGGAGAATGTATAAGGTACGATTGGTACACACAGGGCACAGTACTTCACTGCTCCAGTTTTGAAATCCTTTGTTAAACGTATTAGACTTCCACCATGCTCAACATTAGCCATAACATGAGCAAATATATGTGTGATTCACACTAATGACTCAGCTCTTAGTTGCAGAGTGGTCTTGTTCACGGTTTGAAACAGTTAGAGACATATTTTACTAAATACCCCTTTAACAGCTGTGTAGTACAAAGTGACCCCCCTGTGTTATTATTCTGGTTGATGGATACGATGTTGAGGCATCTTAGCAGTAGGCACATGCACCAAAAACCCAATGACATCACCAAAGAATCCATTACCACAATAAGAAACCATTTTCATGTGCACTGTGGGATGTGTCCATCAATGCAGTGATAATATAAAAAAGTAAAAAACAAAAATATGGTCAGTCAGCTCCCTAGTGTCTGAAAGCCCCAGGCTTGTAAAGCATGGCTGGAATGTGTTTTGGCGAAGTCGGACAATGAAATGTTAATACCCAACATGTAAACTAAACAAAGATGTGGATCTACTTGTTACAGTGATCCAAAATAATACAATAAACCAACCAAACGCCTGTCAGTTAAAATTCACAGCAGATCAGTGTAACCACATTTTTAGCTTGGAAGCCACAAAGATGCAGACCTAATTGAATGGAAAAACCTTATATTTGATGTCTTTGATTTTTGAGTTTAACCAGTTATCCAGAAAAGGAACCTCAACTACTCACATACTTTTAAATTCACATAACTGTATTTACGCTGGCCTGAAGTAAATAACAATCATAACTGCTTTAAAAAGCAGGTGTGTAATATCTAGAAGTGTAGACATCAGTCTGACCTGTTGATCAGGTCATGATTCCATCAGCGAACAAGTCAGCCCATCAGTCACAGATAAGGCCAGGTTACTGGCACATTGAGATCTATATATAATATACATAATTAGCAATTGCCTGCTTCTGTTAGCAGGAATCTGCCACCAGAAGTTCACATTTTTCCAACAGAGCATTTCCATAAGGGAATGATCAATACATAAACATTGATGCAATGTTAACTTTTCCAATCTAATGCTCAAAATCTCCTGCTCAAAGCGTAACCCTTGTGTTAGTGATATGGTACGAATAAGGCAGAAGCAGAGAGCAGTGATGAAGGTTAGTACAAGTAAATGTTTTTCTTTTTTTGTTTGGCTCTCATGGGGTTACGCAGAGTTAACTTTGAGCTGTTACAGAGCACCTAGCCACGTGATCCAGTTTTGGTTTTGGTCAACACAACACCTACAGTAGCTGGCAAATTCTCTCAAGGCAGGGTGTATAAGTAAAGCGTGGATCGTGCAGTCTTTATCAGCCTGTATGTCCTCCTCCTGCCAGGGCTCAAAGTGTTGTCAATCCATCCGCTCATCGCTGCATTAGACAGCCCACACTTTCTTCTGCTGGAAGTAGGCATCAAATCTGGCCTGGGCGTACTCCTACAACACAGTCAAGTATACATAAATATATATATACCAATATGTGTATATCATCTACTCTATATAAACCATGGCCACTGCTTGAGTTGGAGAAATGACAAAGTATCATATACAGTATATTATTATAATCATAAGTAATACCTAGATATTATTTCGTATATTATATCATTGTATCAAATATTGAATGCTGAATGTGAATGTTGAATATTTTAAAGTAAGTACTAAAGGTGCAATAAGCAGAGAATGATAGTTGAATTTTGAGTGTCATTCCCAGGTCGTCAAAACTGACGCTTTGGCTGGTAGGTCATGCTGGCCTAGTACCAAATTCTATTCAGTTGTTATATCCACATTGGTAATGTTTATTTCTCAAGATGTTGTCTTGTGCAGCTTCTTCTGCAAGAACAAATATCGCTGACAGTGTTAGCATTTTAAGGTATTTTGTCCAAAAAGTATTTTTTTCAGTACTGCCTAACTCTTTAGCTTTGTTTGTGTCACAAAACAGCCTTCCTCTCTGTGACATCTCGACCAGAACTCCTCCAACCTGTTCTTTAAACAGTAAATATTGACAATACTGCTTATGTCTTACAAGCTACCTTCATGTACATCAAATGTAGATTTGCTTTTCTGACTAAAACAAAGAAGTCATAAAAAAGAAAAAGAAGCATTTTAGTAATAAAGCGTTTACTAACCAGGTATCCAAACTTGATGGTGGAGAGTCGGGCCTGGATGATTGACCACAAGCCCCAGAAGAAGTGGGATGCCAGAGAGAACCTACATTCAAAAACACATGGTAACTTTGTTATGTATGCTTTTTAACCCTTCTACTCTAATCTATTGCACTATTGTGTTTTAATGTGCCATGCTGTGTCTATTCACACCATGCTGTACGTCTGAGCTCACCTGTTGACCTCTACATACAGCTGCTCCTTCACTCTCATTTGGTCCTCTTCACTCAGGTTGTCAAACCCTGGGTCAGACTCCCGCAAGTAGCTTTCGATGAAGAGGAGCTGCACAGAGTTGTGAAAAGTTCACACCGGTTAGCAGTAATCAAGTAAAACCTAACAAATGAGATGTCAGCGTCTTATACACACCTGCTGAGCCTTTGAAGGGTAGGCCTGAGGATTAACTTTGAAGAAAGGAAACTCCTCACAGTTGTAGTCATAAATCCATTCGCAGAAGTGGTTGCCAATATCAAATCCCCTGTAAGGTTAACAGATGGACAGAGGAACAATTTGAAAATAATGATGACACGTAGATATACTTTCTGTTTGTCATGTTGTGCCTTGTTAGGGTTTATATTGCATAACTTGTTTTTGAGTTATACAATATGTATATTATCTACTGTGTTTTTGAAGAGTGGTAGACTATATAGAAGATTGAAGGTTTTCCCGTGGCGACACAACAAATTTTACTCTATAGCTATGACACAGCTGATGGTACTCAACTGCACATTGTTGAAATGCCCCAAACTACACAGCCTTCGTAAGAGTTCCAGACTTCAAACAACTAAGCCGACACTAGACACCCATTGGACATAGGAAATTTCAGCTTCCAAGCTTGTTGACAAGATCCACATCAAATTTGATCTGAAAAGACTTAAAACCCTGATAACGGTATATGGTGAAGATCCTGAGTTGTCATTGGCCGTTGTGGCCTTAAAACATCTACATCCTGTTTTGGAATCACAGTCATTGTGCCACCTACTGGCAACAGGAAGTGATACTGAACTTCTTCAGACAGTGTCCAAAACACATTAAAATGTAGAGCCAGGTCATCTTGTCAATATCTGGCAAACACGCTGAGTAGCGAGGGCCTGTTCAGTGCTGCTTGCAGCTCTGATACTGAGTTCTGAATTCTTTTTCAAATTGTTTCACTTCCTCTGAGCAAGCAACGTTAATGTCACATGTTGAAGGCCGAGCAAAGACAGGGGATATTGTGCCAGCCAGACCAAGACATAGTAGCGTGTTTGTGTGTGTGGCTTTCACACCCACTTAATTATGGTCGATTCTTTGAAACCTGCATTGTCTCCGCTTTTCTAGGTCTTGTTTGTTCATGTGAACATGAGATCTTGTTTATTGTTTCAATGAGGTTTAATGGCTACTTTTCCAAAGCAGTCCTGGGGCCTTTTGTGCTTCAAAGCCAACTGCACCAAAGCCCTGCGGTTTATTGGTTGAAGGTAAACACAGCTGATGCTGGTTCATTCCTCCAGAATAAAAAAATAAAAAAAAGGGGGGGGGGGGAATTTAACAACAAGATTAATCTGTTCAGTTGTCTAAATGCTTTGGTAATTACTCTCTCTGTGATTTATACAAGAACAAATGGACGCAGACCTTGTACCCATGCCCTTAAGTAGCACTTGCATGTTAATTCCCACACTGTTATCAGCAGCTGGGAATTGCCCCCAACACGAAACCTCCCACTGCTCCGAGGGAGTCTGCAAACCAGGCTCATCCCCCTCTGTTTCCATGTCTGACTGACGTCACTCAATGAGAAAAAAAATCCACAGGATATAGGTCTCTGTGCCGATTGGTGGGCGTGTCCTTCTTGTACATACATGACGGCACACATGCTCACGTTTGGCTTGAGCATGTGCAGCGGCTCTTTTGTGTGTGTACAAGGTCACGTGTTTGCTGAGTAACATATGAGGAGACTTAAAGGGGCCACGCTGAAGGGAGCTGCAGGGGGGTTGGGAGTGTTTCTGGTTGTGTGTGCGAGAGACAAGAGAGGGAGACCAAGCCGAGCACAGTGTGTTGACCACAGCTTTCCCACAAATGAACTGGTCAGGGCGCACACACAGATGGGTTCAGACACCCACACATTTTAACATGTTAGAAGTCATTCTCAGTCATGTGTCCACAACTGTAGAGGAAATCTATAGCAACATCATTATCATCACCAATATTTACAGTACACTGCATAAGGTCTTTCCATTTCCATCCCATCCTGTGTGTCCTCACTGACGTACTAAATTCTGGTTACATAACAACTACAGTGAATATTTCAACAGAGGGTTATGAGTTATGAATAATGACTGCTGTAAGGAAATATTGTGGAAACACAGACACAGGCCAGGCTGCATTCCTTTTCCTCTCATTTTCCCTCAGATTGTGCGATTTTTTTGGGTCCCTATCTGGGTCGGTCTCTTTTTGTCTCTCACGCTCTCTTTAACATTCTGCCTCACTATCAGCCTTACTCCCTCCCTCCCCACACTCCCTCCATCTCCTGCTGCTGCAGTGCCAAGGTTAGTTGTGAGGCAAAGAGCTGGCAAGCGCTTGAGGGGCGGGGATATTGCGGTTGCAGCTGAGGGAGATTCCTCAGAAATGCCTTTCAGCCTGTAAAGTGTTTGGATCAGGCACTACTTGGTGGGCTACTTCTTGTTTACCCTTTAAACAACTCACAGTACGGACCACATTTTTCAGTAATAAATACACACAAATCATTGTGAAATTGCCTAATCACATGGATAAATTCTGTAGTATGTAGGAATGAAACAATAATCTGTGAAATGATGTAAGAAATGTGATATGTAATGAAATGTTTGATGACATTTGTCCATGCCTCTTCAACTATCAAACTGAGAAAGAATAGATAGAATACACAGCATTGTTAAGCTACATAACAGGAGAGGTTTAGTTACTGTGTTTGTGCTCAGCTGGTTTGTTGATACAAAAACTGCAAGGGCCCAGGTTTGATTCCAGCCTGTGGACCTGCGCTGCATTTCTTTCTCTCTGTCACTTTCCTCCCTTTCCTGTCTAACAAGTTGTCCTATCCAAAACAAGGGTTAATAGCCCCCAAATATCTTTTTAAAAAGATAGTCCTGATGTTAAAAAAAGGTGTAGTTTATCGTATTTAGTAGTAACATTCACACCACGGTGCGACAGCAACTGCTAGCTTACCTGTAATTGTAGCTGCTGTACTCAAAGTCAATGAGCATCAGCTTCTGTTTGTCAGAGCTCTGGCGACCCTTCAGCAGGAGGATGTTTCCTGAAAGGAGCACATTTAAATGTTATTTTTATTCAAAGGGAAACACAAATGTACAGCAGATAGGGCCCACTGGCATCTAATGTATATGTTTTACCTTCTTGACAGTCGTTATGGCAGAACACTACAGGAGAGTGGGTGGACTCCAGCAGAGACCTGAACACATACAAGAGGGTTAGAAGTCAGAGGACGATCACCCAGCAGGGTTTATACAGCTCTTTGTATATAACAGTTTCATCTCTGTGATTCACAACATTAACCTTAATGTAACATATCTAAACATGTATGAATAGCCTCTGGTGATACACAGTAGAAACTCAAAACTAGAAACTAAAACTAAAGGAATAGTTCAAACAACTTTTCATGAAATATGAGCAAAGGTTATTTTAGAGACAACAGATGGTGGTTCCTTTCCATAACATTCACAAAGTGTTGAGGACTTGAAGCCACTTAGTAATGTATACTTCTATTGACCAGACCATAACTTATACAGTACAGGTGTGTTAATGGGCTTTGTGCTTCATATTGTAAAGACTGACTCTGCTTTTTTTTGCTTCTTCAATTTACATTGTGCTCTAATCTTTACTATGGACCAAAAACAAACAAATACTTTATATTGACATCACATGCTTTTCTTTGGCTCCACATGTTTAAAACATTAATAAATCTGAACCTTGTGGTCTGTCGTGTCTCGTGTCTTTGCCTGCAAGTTTTTTCTGTGAGATCTAAATATTATCCGGGTTATATAACACCGTCTGGAAACTTACCATGGGCCAGTCATATGTAATGCATTCTAATCTGTGTGTGTGTGTGTGTGTGTGTGTGTGTGTGTGTGTGTGTGTGTGTTGATGCAGAAACATACTTGAGCATATCCATCTCCTGTGGCAGGTTGTAGCTGAGCAGGCGGTTGAAGCGACGCAGGTGGGACTCTCTGGTGAAGTTCAGCCTCATCACCTGGCTCAAGTACCTGTACACACACACACACACACACACACACACAGTTATGACACTCTTTCCCTTAAAAACACGTTTCCTATCTGAAAAAGCAAAGTGACAATGTGAAGTGTGACTGTTAAACATTTTTAATGTCGACCTGACACAGTGATAAGCAGACCACAGCTTGACAGTCAGTAAATAAGAGCCAGAGGGTTATGATGACCTCACTGGAACTAATGACATAATACTTGTGTCTACAAAGACAGTCAATAATTTCAATACAGCAATGTATTTAGTACTGATTGTAAAAATAAGAATGACAGTTTTACCAGTATTAATCAATGGAGTGATAACAACAATAACTGATAATAAATCATCATTAAATCACCATTACCACCATTATCACATCATAGCTGATTTCATAATGACACAAAGGTGTGACCATATAGCTAGAGGTTGGATTTGTATAAAAGCAGTCCCTGAAAAGTGAATTTATCTGCATTTCCATCAACTAATGTTATCCAAATATTAGGCGGTGATTCAAAAATGGACTCTTATAAACAAATACATTAATTTAAATTACAATAAAACACGCCTTTTTTTTATTTTAATACATCCAAGAGTTAGCTCCTACCATCTTACTGGGTCTGGTATGACCCAGTAAGACTACTTTATGGTGGCTAATGTTAGCAAATGTCAGTTCAATTTAATGCTAATGCTACTATTGAGAAAAAATGCCCACTTTGTGACTATTACTTACAGTTATGGTCAAAGTTTACATGCACTTGTGAAGAACATGTACATCATGGCAGTCTTGAGTTCCAATGATTTCTACCTCTGTCATTTCACTGTGATGGAATCAGTGGAACACCTACTACTTTTGAGTTTAGTTCATCGTGTTGTATGCTAATTACATCTGCCTGTCCTTTATGATGAAATTTGTAAAATAAGGCTTGCATTTTCTCTGCCAAATTGTCTGTGATGAAAAAGAAGTGCATGCAAACGTTTGACACTGCTTTGACACGTTGGCGACACTGCTGTTACACAACAGTTACACAGGCTCACTATGAAGATATAAGTTGTAAAGTATGACTAACAACTCTTTGAATTTTTCTTTTCAAGTATTATTAAGTCCCGATTACCCACACTGATATGTTTTATCAGAAGAATAGGAATACCTGGAAGAAAATCTTTCCAGTCATAAAACTAAATATCGTCCAACAGCCAAGGTCAACTTGCTGTTGGCCTACGTTGATTACCAGGCCAAGTCATCAGAGAGAGATAGAGCACTATCTGCTGAGGGATTTAACACACGCACAACCCAAATCAGTGTCTGAGTTGGCTATGGCTGCTAAGGTTTAGCTTCTGTTCTCATTCTCTGACACGTCTTAAACAATTCAATGTTACGTCAATTTGATAATATGCAGTAAAGGTAATAGGGAGTATTGCTTCCATTAATGATCTGAAGTCATTTTTGTCAAAAAAGTAAAGTCAAATCCCAAATCCTGATGAATAATGATGATGTAATACTACATAATGTGATTCTAATCTTTTTCTGACATGGAAATTTACAAAAACAATCACATGGCAGGAGAAACGAGTAATGTGACAGAAAATCACTGGAGCAGGTCAGTGGACTTTATCACCACAAGCTGACACATTGTGCAACGTAAACAGCCATCACATGAAAACATTTTGAAAGCAACTCAAGTGCCGAGCATAATGATAAGCCACCTGCCACTTCATCTTCACGAGATAAGT
The DNA here is from genome assembly GCA_903131615.1 of Diplodus sargus. Taxonomy (NCBI): domain Eukaryota; kingdom Metazoa; phylum Chordata; class Actinopteri; order Spariformes; family Sparidae; genus Diplodus; species Diplodus sargus. The sequence continues at coordinate 78,014 of CAEMYA010000174.1, read as the reverse complement.
AATCAGTGCTGTCAGGCTTGCTTTTGTGGGATTCAAAAACCTTGGTTTAATTTTAGTTTCAAGTCTGTTCAGTCTTTCGTCCCCATCTCTCCTTTTAAGAGAAGAATGGCTCCAGAATATCCCTAAAGACAAGGCAAGACACAAGCTGGGGCAGGATAGGACAGGGCAGGATGAGACAAGACTTGTGTGACTTACTTGTCCATCGTTCCAAACAGCCACTTGGGTTCCTTGTTGAAAGGCATCCTCATCGCATGAAACTTGGCCATCTTCTCTGCAACCTCTGCTGAAATGCTGGGGTCACTCAACTCACAGGTGTCCAGTTTACGGCTCTGTCAACAGGGTATTAGAAATTATTATTAATCCAGAAAATTAATTAGTTAATACAGGAAATGCTACAGAACCCACATATGGTTGGTTGATGATAGCCAAAGTAAAATACTTATACAAACTAATATATAGAGACACCAATACCAGATCCAATTTAAAGCTCCCCAGACCAGCCCGGCCAGTAAATATGAGCCAGCTATGTGTAGTTTGCTGATTAGGACTGTTCTGAAATCGTATGTGATATTCCTAGTGTCCAAGTTTAACGCTAACCCTTACCGACAAATAGTCTAGTGCAGTTTAGGCATGTCTTGGACATCAGAGTGGAAATAAGAATAAGGAGTTTTTTCTCCCTTTATCTGGTTTTGGATGATAAGAACGAGAAGGGCTTTCACTTTCTTTCAGTACATCTATGTTCAAACCAGATGACATGTATGTACCTGATTTGCTGGTGGCTGGTCTTTTAAATTGTAATGGTAGCCACAAGAAGCCAACTGAGGTCAATTAGATTTTCTGATAATGTGTAAAATAACAGTATTGTTTGGCGACAGAAGAGCAGATGTTTTATGGTTTATCAATTATCCCTGAACATTAATCCATGATGCATCATTGAGCAGTACACACACCAACACAACGTTGCATCATTTATTCCCCAGCTGTCAGAGCTTTACTTTAACTCTTGGAGCTACATGCCTAATCCACTACCGCCCTGCAAATTAACCCTCTTTTTATACTGAAGATAAGTCTCTTCACTGAATTCAGATCACGTATAACAGGGCACAATAACGAGGTCAGGTTATTGTTGTGTTTTTTAATACTGGAGTACGTGGATAGAATTAAATTGATACGTCAGACGTTTCACAATGATTCAATTAATCATGAAGAGCATAGGGTGTTCCTATTATTTTGTCCAGCCCATATGCATATAAACAGTAACATGTTGACTTACAGGGACGTACTGCTCCAGTCGGCCCTGAGGGAAAATACCATAGAGTTTAGGCCCAAGCTCCCTCTCTGCCAAGATGGCGAACATGACACTCTCCAACACCATGGCCTCCGCCCCCTGGAAACAAATAACAGAAGGAGACTTAACAGCTCCGCCTTTCAAGTATGAGAGCAGTCCACACCACCACCAGTGCTGTAAACGGAGCAAGAACAGATTAAGACATGAGACAAAGAGCTTTTGCTGGTCACCATGTTAGAAAACATGAAAGTTAGATAGAGTGAGGTAGAGTGAGTCATTGTCAGCTCGTTTAGGAACCAAAAAATGGGTTTGCTATGGCCCCTTTTGCCAATGGTCCACCTGTTAGAATGAAGATTCTGGGGGATTTAGAAGTGAGATCCACCAAGGCAGATTTTTGTCGTTTTGTGCCCCAGAACACACAAAATAACTCAAATGTATCTTAAAAGTTATGTTCCTCTGACGAAAAAACATCCCATTGTTCCAGTTTATTACAACCCTGATCTAAATTCATTGGATGTAGCAATGTTGTTCAGAAATGTTTTAAAACTCAGGTCAGGGTTAGGGTTCTTTCGAGACAGAATGCCTGATGTCGCACGTGAAAATGTTAGAACTTTAGTAGGCTGAGGTGCATGTCTGAAAGGGACTCAAGTGGAAATCAGGAGGTGGAGGGGAAGGATGGAAGAGTCTGAATGCTGTGGTCGGGGTTAGCTGAGTTTGCCTGTCAGAGCGGTGAGGAGAACACAAGGGGTAGATTAAGGCTTCTGGGGAGAGTTGGCCCACTCAGAGCACCAGTCACCGTTGAAGCTGCTGAAGCAGACAGGACAGCCTTGTCTTTCTCCCTTTATCTTAGAGACACACAAAACTCACATACCAATGCACATAGTCTGGAGCGGGTCAAGGTTAACTGGGAGACTTTCTCTCATACCAACACAAACAAGAGCCCCGGAGCTTGAAAGACTCAAGCCGAGTGCTGGCTTCTCACCCACTTGATTCTGCTCCAGTCTATTGTGTGGAGAAGACTGAAAACCAGGCTTCTCACCAAAGGGGAAGGACCCCATTAACTGAGGAGAGCGATCTCAAACTAAATAGAACAAGACAGGTAAGTTGGTGAACAGGCCATTCTACAGGTGATTTGTTACGTGGGAAATTGGAACTCCCTTCAGGGAAGCTGTATTTCCAGAGTTGCAGTGAAGACACAAATAGGAATTGTGTCCTCAGTAACAGTAAACCTAGGTAAATTACTGTCACCAGATCAGCTCCGTCTACATTAGCGGTAACTAATCTGCAAACAGAAGAAGGTAAATATTTGATGTGGTAGATGTGAAGTTCAGTTACAAGGCTCTAGTTAAAGGGATGCTCCACTAATTTTGCATTTAAAAATCTCATCATGGTTAGTCCCGGTCAGTCTGAAAAAATTGTCCTTTATCACTCTGGAGGAAGAGCTTTGTCAAGTCTGGTTATGTCACAGTGATGTCATCAGGATTATCTTTGAGGTTGTATGCATTTAATGTTAAAATCTGTCCTCAGTGATGTGATCAAGTGGATCACAAGTCAATTCTCACCATTAACTTGCTCTATGTGCAAATATACATCCAACAAACATACATCTTTAACACAAATAAATAAATATCTTTAAGTATGAAGACTGCCAAATTAACGAGTGGAACCAAATAGTTGAGAAAGTTTTGGAGACAGCGTTTTACAAAGTTTATACAGTTTCTCCTAGCTCAAAGTGTCTCCAAACTGAGCGTTGTTTAATGGAGGAGTCTGGGGTCTTTCTCCGTGGACAACAAAGAAGCCTTTAGCAGTTACCATTTACAGAATTTGATAAAAAGGAACATGTTTATTGTCAAAATATTGTCTTTTTCAATACAGCTAGTGTAGATGGTGACATCAGTTAAAGCAGTGTGTTCAAGCAGCTGTCAGGAGTAAGATGCCCTTTAGACATGGAAGCAGATGGGACACACCGTGGTATGACATGGTACGACGATGCCACAAGAAGTTGACTTTTTACAAGGCAAGAATCAACTTTATGTATTGCATTTGATGCTGAATTCTAAAAAAGGCTTTAAAGCAGCTATAAAGAATGCTAGTAAGTTTAGGTTTTTAATAAAAATATGTTTACATACCTGCAGAGTGTGAAAAGGTGTTTTTGTAAGTACAGCTCATTTACAAGCTAATGCTGCAATCTTTTGCATGTTAATGTTACCCGAGATTACCACAGTAGAAACCAGTTTGACATATCCCTGTCATTAGCCCATAAGGGAATACATTTCAGATAAATTGCTGCAGAGAAAAGAAATGTGGATCCAACAGCAGGGATGTTTGGATACTTGCCAAAGAATATGCTTCAACCTGAGCAACCAGCAGGAAGCTCAAAGTAAACAATATTGCCTGCTTTGTGGCCTCTGAGATGTGACACTGAATTTGAACCATACAAAGAAACTTAGTGCTGAGTTCTTACTCCAGGAGACGCTGACATCTCTTTTGATATCTCTTTTGGAAATTCCGTGGAAGAACTGGAATTTTCTAAATATAAAAATTTGATTTGTGGGATTAGGGTTTAATAACAAGAATCAATGTCTAAAAGACTTTGGTGGAGATGTATGTAAATCTTTGTAAGTCCTTTCCATTTTAGGGACTTCCGTCAACCAGCCAACATACATCACAGCTGGCAGATACTGACAGGTCGTCTTTGAATTCAAAATTCAAAAATGTCTTGTTCAGCCTCATGCAGGAAATGATTAAGGAACAGGGAAACAACTAACTAACAACTGGATCAAGCCAAATTTGAACTTTACTTTTTGCATGAACAGTGTTCAAAGCAAATAACAACACTACAAAAACATCTTAAACAAATAGAAAAACAGCATGAACAGCGTGCAGCACATTCCGAATCTTTCCCAGGACATTTGAGTATACACCCCATCGTTATGTAATGCCTTATCTGCAGAATGCTGATCACATGCGGTTTCAAATCCCCAACGTGAATTATCCACATTACCATAATCATCTTGACACACATACTGCCAGAAAACAAGCCAGCTGGCAGCCTGTGCATAAAGCAGAGCAAAGACTTAAACTCTTATGGGGCCGGCTTATAGGATGTGTAGTGACTCCTCTGACAATAGTCTAGTGACTCAGCAAGTTTATCATCTTGGTTACTATAGAAGTACTGACCCAGATCTGAAGCAGCCAGCCCCCATATGGACTGCCTTTATGTATAAGCAGACTTTGGTTAGCTTGTTGTAACCTACAATTGCTACATGCCAAGTTGACAGAGTTCAGATCAAACTATCATGTCAGGGATTCAGTTTGTGTGTAATCTCTATCAAAGGGATAACCTCTACAAACCAGCTTCAGTCTGGGTATCTGGGGACAGGGCTGTACAGCAATACAGCAATAACAATGTTAACTATGCTCTTGTGCAGTTCACCGATTTAAATTATGCCTAAGTGATAAAGGGTAATGGAAAATGGACAGTCAACTGCCACTGGAGCAGTTATTATGTTATGCCACAGTTATTTCAACCAAACACTTTTCCTAAACCTAACCAAGTTGGTTTGGTGCCTTAATATAAAAGTCCAAAAGTCAGGAGTGGGAGTGAGAGGAAAGAGAAAATGAAGACAGAAAATGTTAACTTAAGCGACAGCACTGCCGAAGAAGGATAACAGCCCTAGGCTCAAAAGACACAGACACCGTTGAAGAGTTGGGTCACAGGAATTCGGTGGTGTGGAGTTGTTCTGTCTAGTTAAAGTGCGACAAGAAGCAGGATACCGTGTACTGCCACCTGTCTTGAAAGCATATCCCCACAGAGTGAGGTCATACCACTAGTCTTTTTACCATTTGAAGCAGTGCCATCCTGTAGAGCATGCACAATGCAAGTCCCCACCCAAATAAATGCTGGTGGTCCCCCTAAAACAACCAGTGTGATACCTGCGCAACAACAACAGACCACGGTATCCTCTTCGTCCAGAGCCATCCCACGTTACAAAAAAATTGAGAGACAGTGATATCACAAATGCAATAGGTTACTTTATTGCAAAATCAGAAGTAAGATTTTCACTTATTATATATAGCCACTCTATTTATTTGAAATACAGTTGTGTAATGTTCTACAATACATTTGTCATGATCAACTTCTAACAGAAAATTAACATTAACCGTATGATATCTTTACATCTCACTAAGGAGTAAAAAAGAACCTTTACGCTTAACAGAATTAGTGATTAGATTTATATTGTGATATATATCAATATCGACTGATATGAAAAAAGGACAGGGAGGACTGAGGAGAAAAAAAATACCCATCTCACAAACCTTTTTTAACTTGGGCAGAAATACTGTGCTCATGTCAGACCCATCAATCACAGAAAAAATACATCGAGAAAGTAGTCAAACTGTTGATACAAAAACTGATCTGGGAATGGACCGGGCAAGCCATCCCTTATCTTGTGGTTTATAGGCTGTAACAGGGTTCCATGCAGTGGCCCTAGTGGTTCCATATCGACTGTCCTGCAGTAGTACATCAACCTCTATTTAATTTCCTCTGACCTGTGTTAAATGCCACTGCTTGTTTTAGCAATCTGTTTGGTTTGGCTCACACTCTCAGACCCATTCAGGAGTTAATTATCAACGAGTCAGAGATGTCAGTCCAGTTTACCATGCAGACACAGAAGAATTTCAACATTCCTAACAAGTACCTCCCTCCCTCTGTTTCCTGTTTTTGGACAGGAAACAGAGACTTCCCATCGTAGATCTGAATATCCCTTTTGAATGAACTGAGGGCTGCACATTTAGTCATTTCAGCCTCTATATAACATTCAGTCTGACAGTTAGTATCTGGATATCTGATTAATTGAAATTGTTACACTGGTCCCGTATAAGTGCTGATACTCAGCTTTCAGATATTTAGCGGCCGGCCTTTGAGTGATGCAGCAGGTGCACTGTGTACTGCTGACAGCTGCTACTTAACCTCAATACTTATCCATTGTGTTATGTGTGTCAATAAACCAGTAAGGGGATAGATTATTTCTTACAGACTGTTGAAGTCCATCTGAACTGAACTGCACCACTGTCACACATGTGTTCCATTCATCTGTCTGCAGAGGTGAATTCATGCCAAACACTACTGATAAAGGCTTGAATAAATACAGCGTTACATAACATCCACCGGCAATCAGCATAGGCATACTATTAAATATATATTGTATATTCTATAAACCACATCAGTAGATAGGGCTGTGCAATTTATCAAAATTATATCGTTATCATGATGTGAGACTACATATATAAATATGTCTTAGAGTTTGGATATCGTTATATCATGATATGGTATAAGTCTTGTCTTTTCCTGGTTTTAAAGACTGCTTTAGGTTAAGCTGATGTCATTTTCTGTACTTACCAGACCTGGTCAGGACTCCAGCTAACTTTTTACAGTGGTTGCACTGGTGCTCCAGTTTTCTTTCATTCAGCTGCACCAGTGCATAGTTTAAGTACACGCAATAATACATTTAAACTTAATTTATACGTTTAGTTTAAGCAGATCACACACTTTTGCACTGGAGACAGGTGGAACAGCTACCTCCATCAATGATGTGTGGTGAAATGTTTTGTCGACTACAAAACTTCATGTGAGTTTTCAACAGTACTTACATTTGTATAGTTGTACATCTGTAGTAACATATCTCTTGTAGTAAGTACATGTTGTAAGTAAATGATTGCTGTCATTTTCGCAATGTCCACTGTAAGTTCATTTTCATCTACAGTGTATCAATATGTGCGCTACTATGCAGCGGTGAGGTGAATTATTCTCTCAGGGAATAATATGGTGTCATCCAATCTACTCCAAATAGGATTTGCAGTGACCAGACAGCATTATTAGAGACGATGGATTGAGGTGAGGTTATCCTGAGACACTGACACCAGGTCAGTTCTTCATTAGCGTCAGTGCTAACAGAAAGCAGGATTAGAGGGAAGGGAAGCTGTCCAGGACAAGCAACAACAGCCCACAGCAGATATCTTGCTTGATGACCTCACCCCAATCACATGACAGGGAGCTGTGATTCAGCCTGGTGATGTGAGGGTCAGGGGTCGTGATCACATGACATGACGCAGAGTAAAGGAATTTCTAGGTCACTCTGTATGACGTCTGGCTGGGCTTCAGGCCCCTAGCAGCGACTCTCTGAACAGATTGTATTATGGTTTTACACAAAATTGTGGATCCTATGCCAGCTCAAGTGCACACTGTCATTGAAGCAAAAGGTGGGCATACCAAATACTAAGATATTCTGAAATTCTAATCATTCTTAAAAAATGTAACTTTTCACTCAAACTGTTAAGCTGATCATGTTCAAAACAAATGCAAAATGGAAGTACTGCGTCTCGCGGTCTCGTACCTTTTGACCCAACAGTACACAAAATGAAATCAGTGACTGTAGCATTTCCCAACTCGGTCATGCTGTGCCAGGTATTAGTAAGGGGAGACAGGTGTTAAATCGATTCTGAACTTAAGTTCAAAAACCCATGGGGTTAGAAAAGTTCAGCTTTCTCAATAATTTCCCAGAAACAAAAGAAGCAGACCAGAGTGAAACCTCTTCCAAACAGGGAGGTAAGGAGAGAATTTAGGCGAACAAAAGAATGTTTTGAGACATCCAGGGACAGCAGGACGACTGTTTGTGACTGAATGGACACTGGGTGACATGCTGTATGGTGGCACCATTATCAGTTACTTACTTGGAAGTGATTTTCTTTGTTTGACTGTCTGGAATCCCCTTTATTACAGGACATCTATCAACAAAAGAAAAAGGAAAGAACTATCCATGAATACATGTGAAGCCTTCTCGCAGCGTCAACATCAACACCTAGCCATTGCCTGCAGTGCAGACAGTACAGTATGAGCTCAAACATACACCAAGTCTTTTGGACAGGACAGTGCAGAGGATCGGTGAGAATAATCTCTGCACTCCCCTGACTGCCAGCCAGAAAGAGAGAGCAGAGACAGCAGTGGTTATCCCAGAGGAGGAAGGATGACACTATGTTCTATCACCCATCTGTTCGTGGGTGTTGCATTTTACTGTTGATTACATATTAAAGCTGTGGCTAAAAATGTACATATTTATTTAGTGAATCTACTCATTATCCAACATGCTATTCACATATTTTCCATGCTGAGAAACGCTGTCTTCAGTGCAGTTAGGCCTTGTTTAATCATTAGTAGCTGTGCACTCTGACAATGACATCTGAGTTTCGTAATCATATTAGCTTTTTGATTAGACGTCACTAATGCCTGAGAGGCGGCTCTGTCCTGACGGAGATGACTGCAGTTACCTTGGTGAAGGACTCAGTGCTCCCGATCTCTCAGAAATCCCTAGCAATAAAAGCTAACTGCTTATACAGCCATTAGCAATTACACAGGCTTTGGTTAATACTTAATTCGGGTCTCGTTGCACCTGTGGTTAATGCACACATGGAAAATCATTACTTAATGGCTGTAAATGACTAAATTTAGGGCTGAGAGAGAAGCCCATACTGGCTGCATCTTTGTTTCAGTATTCTGTTTATCACAGCAGGCCGGCACAAACAGCATGTGCTACAAAAAACACCTCAAATAATACAAAGTCAGGCAAGATTAGAAAGTTGCTTCCAGAAATCTTGAGTAAATGTTTTTTAAAGTCCTTGAACTCTCCTCACTCAATACTCAGGAGAAATCAATGAGCTGCTACTTGAGATGGTGACTAAGTGGTTATCTTTGGGGCAGCTCTGCTGCACACAGCAATACTGCACACTGTGTCTGCCGTAGAGGCAACTTGAATTATGAACTCTGGACACACCAGCCACATCATGTAAGGAGATAAAAGGCCCCTATCTCTCTGTGTTAGATTTAACCACTGCAGAGCTGCAACAAAACATACACTACCTATCTGACTTTGTGCTCACTATGAAGAAACAGCAAGCCAAAATGCATCCTGGCTAATGACTTTTCTTCTTGCGCTTTTGTTTTTTTCAGCTGAGTGAGCTGCAAAAGTGCAGATTCATCCTCAGGCTCTTTGGTTTGTCCACTAGTGGACCTCTTAATGATTAAGTATCACAAGGCAGGGATTTAGAGAAGAAAAGAGACAGACAGGAGAGATGTTTCAGCACTTTGTTTTCCCTCCATACTGTATCTTCCCACCTTTGTGCTACATGAGTGTGTGTTACGTCTTTGTATTAGGCTGAGATTTCAGAGATCTCATACTGTACCGTGTTTTTGGGTGGGTTCACCTGGGAACAAGAGTGCCCAAGGCACGCTCCTTTGGGAAGCCTACGGCAAAGAACACATGCATGTACAGCCATGGGGGTACATCACCATGTACAACAATGGCTAAACACGCACACACACACATACATACATACACACACACACACGCGTGAAGGCATAACGGCACATGCATGAATACACTTACATAAGCATATGACCTGCGGACGCACACACAGCAACTTCTGGTGGTGGTCCTGTCACATCACACGGTGTATGTATTATCATTTGTCCTCATTTACTGGTTTCTGTGATTAGCGACTCAAGCTATGAAGTGTCTGTGTCATTTTGACCCCAGTTACGTGAGCCATGTCTGTGATAAAGGCGGACAAGTCATCAGTCAGTATATGATTTGTACGTGATTTCTGCTGTTATGTGTGTGTGCTGTACACCAGCACTTATCTTTGTTAAACCAAGTTATTACAGACTCATAACTACACACATCTGAGGGGGAGCTAGCCTCTCATGTACGACAACACATCCTTGTGGAGAGTTTTTGCTTACTTGTGTCGCTCTTGTTCCTACAGTCACACACACCAGTGTTTTTAGCTGTTTGGTTAATAATATGTGATGAGGGATGTGTTTCCCACCTGCAGGATGGCCCCATAGAGGCGCAGCAGGATGCTCCTCGGTTCATCCCCAACAGAGTCCTGGCTGTCAGGGAGGCTGCACAGGAAGAGCTTGTTGCTCAGACCACCCCTGCAGGACAGACAGTCAGGCGGACAGTGAACAGAGATCCTTCATGCAGAGACGTTCACTTTGTCATTCTTACTAACAATATTTCCGCTCCCTGTCTGTCGTTATTGCACAGTGCTTTGGAAAAGTCTCTCAGGATCTCACTGTGACTCTTATCTCCATCGTTGTCATACTCTTTAAGATAAGGGTAGACTGTAGAGCATACTCTGTCTGCTGCTGTTTGACCAGAGAATTTCAGAAAAATTATTAACACCAGGATTTTGTAAACATGAGCTGGATGACTTTTGGAAACTACCCTGTTCAAAGAGACGAGAATAAAAAACACCATGACTGGGCTCTAACGTCCAAACACACTGTATTTAAAGGGGAAATCCAGCCCAGAACCGGAACTGAGCACTCCATCAATGTTTTTAAAAGCGTAATTCAGTGTCTGCCAAAGCAGTCAAATGTCTCCCTGAATTTGGGACATTTTAAAGACCTGTCGTCAGGTTTGGGGTATTTTTGGGGCGTTGGCACACTGACAGTGAATTACAGTCTGACTCGTGGCTTTTTAAGAATGAGAATGAGATGGAGATAACGGAACCTGAGCAGGGTGTGTCTATCACTACATAGTCTCCAGAAACAATCCATTGTTTTATCTTTTTAACGCTTCACATGGTGAGACTGGGCGGTATCAGAGCGGTCTTATCACTGTAGCTTTCAAACTACGGGCCCTGATTCCATCGATCAAGGAAATGAACAAGCTGTACCTTATGATGGTGATATGGAAATCGTCCTCAGACAGGCTTTTCCAGGCTCCATGGAGGAACTCTCTGCACCACAGATAAGCCTTGCGCCGGGTGTCCAGGTCGGGCTGGTCGGGGCGAACCAGCTCCTTGCTGTCCTCCACGGTGTCGGGCTGAACCTGCAGGGCGTTTTCGGTCACCAGCAGCCCCAGTGACATGGAGGGGGAAGAAGACACCCCGTTGATGAATTTGGTTTTCATTTCGGTTTCTGAAAAAAAAAAAAAAAAAAGGAACCAGAAAGAAAAGATACTGAGCTGAGCGGCTCCTGAGCGACTGGGCAGTGAGTACTCTGGTTTGTGACGCAGGAGGATTTATTTCGCTTATTCGATGACAAATGTCTCTCCTCTCGACAAATAAATGAAGGGCAGAGTTGCAGTTTGTATCTGTTCTTTATTATTCGTTGGTAGAAGACGAAGAGTCGGTTCTTCGTTGAAGAGGAGTTCAGAAGGCGGAGACGAGCTGCGACACAGGAGACGATCTGTTGGCGAGGAATGAATAACACATGAGGGACGCGCCGCTTTACAGGGAGGGCGGGATCACATGACGAGTCCCTGCCCCTTCTCTTCGCTCATTGGCTAGCTCGGACACAACCCCTCCGGACCAAAACAAACCCGAGGGTGCGTTCAGTGACTGTCGGACACATCGTCGAGTTCCGACACGATGGCCATTGCGGATAAATACGGCAAAGCATGATATACAGCTATGCCAATAAGCGATATTATAATATGAACACAATCTAAAACAGCATATTTCTTTTGAAATGGCAGTAAGTGACTAATATGCATGTATGTCGCCCAACGGCGTCAAAAGTACCCCGTATAGTTTCCACTGTAGCCTAAACAAACATGGTTTTGTTTACATACAACATTTTTCACATATTGTGTGAAACCTTGAAGTCTCCTCGCCGCCTCGAAACATTCGCAAAACCAGTTCAGACTTTGTTTTGAAACCTTCCTGTATCATATTTTTTTTACACAGTGCAACTCGTTGTCATTTTCTGCAGTTGTTAGAGGAAAAAACACTGTTGTATGTGCATGAGTCTAAGTATACGTGCTGGTAAAAAAGAAAAAAAAACATAATTATACTGGGACCCCTCCTCAGGAATGTTTTGGATATACTGTAAATGTCAAAGCTGGGCTGTCCCAGGAGTCGGAGAAAGCAACATGACGTGCAGCCAGAAAATCTGTTTTTCTTCTTTCTGTTCATTAGGCAAAATAACAGTGAGTGTACATAGTTTGGGGTATTACTTTAAGGATCCAGGGCGTTTTTTAAACCCCTTGTCACAAAAAGGGCCTCTCGTACACGCAACTTCCTAATTCCTCCGACTGTGAAAAGAAAGGCAGAATGTTGAAACAAACATAACTTGCCTGGCTGAGGTGTTATGTCATTGGTATGTAAAGAGGGTTAAATGTTCACAAAACACTTCACAATATATCACAATATACCCCACCAAATAGCACACACTTTATTCGTATTACCAGATTTTGGTCCAACCGTGTAGAGAATTCCACAGAGAGAGGTCGTTCAATTCTTGACAATAAGTTGCAGTTGATGTGTCTCAAAACCACTGATTCACATTAGTACTTGTCATACATACTGTTCATTATAGTGTGGATGACATGACTGACATATCAGAAGGGGGAGGGGGTGGTGGTGACATAACAGCAGAGAAGGTTGCCATGTCAGTGACCACAGCTTGAGACTGTGTTTTCACATTTGTAATGTGAACTAGTTATCTTTAAGGAGACCTCAGGCAATTCCCAGCAGTTTTTGTGCCAAAAGAAGTATTATTAGCAAAATGTGATGTCTCCCCAACCCAATTTTTTGTGTCTAAACCTTAGACCGGACCATCGACACCGTGTTAAACCTAAAGAAAAAAAGAAGTTGCAGCATAAAGGAACAAAGAAGGTTTCTGCACCTATATGTGTTTTTTTGCAGAAACCTACGCAGCCAACATTTACTCTGGAGTTTTTGTTGACTGCATTCCACTGCCTAGCTGGGTGTGGCCACAGCACCTCATCACAGGCTTCCCTGACTAGATATTGAGGGAAGAAGCACCTTTAATATCATTTCCAGCCTAGACAGCACCCACCAAAATATCACCGAGGCTCTTCCATAGCCTGCAGAGGCATGCACACAAAATTGATGACAGCCAAACACCTTCCACCACCATGAAAACAACTCCTCAACTGGATTTAGAAATGGAGAGTTGGGTGGAAAATATTTACCAGGGCATTGTGGATAGTCAACAAACCAGTTTTGGAAATGTTCTCCATGGTGGCGGCTGACACAGTCCAACACTTTGAATGCACACAAAATAATTATTTCTCTCAGATTTTGAGCACAAGCAAATTGGTTGAAATCCATATTAGTGAGCACCTCTCCTTTGCTAAAATAATCCATCCACCTGATATGTGTGGCATATAAAAATGCTCATAAGAATCCATGATTAGTGCACAGGTGTTTAAGAGTCTCACTATAAAAGGCCAGTCTGAGAAGTGAAGTTTTGGAACACAACACGATGACACGCGTTTCAAGTTTTGAAAGAGTTTGCATTTGACTGCAGGAATGTCCTCCAGAGCTGTACAGAGCCTACAGACTGAATGTTCACTTCAACACCATAAGTCATTTCTGAGAATTTTGTCAGTACATCTTCACAACCACAGAACATGTGTAACCACATCAGCCCTGGGCAGCCATGCCCAGCTTCTTCACCTGCAAGATCACCTGACAGAAACTGAACAGAAATCCTTTTTACTCTCTTAAAATTCACTGTGGAAATGAAAAACCTCTTTAAGGCTACACTGACCAATCACTATGTTTTTGTTTTGGCGAAGGACTGACAGACAGCATGATGGCAGAAGGGTTCGAATGTTTACTGAGGCGCAGGGAGCAGCAATAAACAACTTGGTTTAGGCAAATTAGAAATTAGAAGAGATAAAAAGTCACATCATAACACAACGAAAAGATCTGCCACATCGGCCTGTTCACCTTGGATCGTACTCGTCATTGACACCATCGCTGCTCCCTGTGCCTCAGTGAACATTCAAACCCTTCCAGTATTGTGCCGTTGTCTGTCAGTTCTTTGACAACACAAGAATATATGATCGTATATGATATGATTGGTCAGTGCAGCCATGAGGAGGTTTTCTTTCCTCATTGATGGCTGCCATTAATGAAGTACGAGCTTGTTTCATTGATTTTTTTTTAATAAAGTGCCAAGTTGATTACTGGGTGCAGACAAAGCAACTCGAAAGCACGCAAGAGATTCGAGTCGAGGTTTTACTCTCTGAGTGTTCATTTTATTAAGTAACTGAGCTGTAAGAGTCATTTTAGTGTTAGAGAAATGGGAACAGAGAGAAAACAATTTGCATCCATCAGTCGAGTTTGCATTGTATTTTTTTAAGCTGAAATAATAATCTCACCACCGTGCCTGAAGTAACCAGCGACATGTTCCTGTTCAAACATACCACATTTCCTGGAAAAGGATGTGGTCACTCACCAGGAATTGCTTTACTTGTTCCTGGAAATGTGGTATGTTTGAACAGGTTTCACTGGTTACCTTCAGCCAAACACACTGGCAGACCTGTGAAGGAAACCGTCTGTAGCAGCGGTATGAGAGGGTCAGAGGAGGATGCTGCGTCAGTAAACCTGCATCACCAAGCCCATGTCTTCAGCAGATTCAGAGTGCCATCTACTGGTCACAAATACATCTTTTTTTGTCCAGGCATAGAATAAAACTGACCTGGGTTTTGTTCTGCTGCCCTCACTGTTCTTACAATTAGACACACAGTTAGGGACAAGGAGAAAGCTGAATGAAGATAGCATGTGCACATGGTGTCTGGGAGTATGACAGCATACATCAAATATAGGCTACAGTATATACAGCATGATTTATATCCCATTTATCATTTTTCCAATGAAATTACTTTTTATTAGATATTAGTGATCACTGCTGCTGTCTATCTATCTATAAGTATTCATTGTCACTTTAGTGATTTCATCCCAGCTGTTTATTATTAAAGGCCCACATATTTATTGTTGTTATCTCATGTATTTTGACCCATGGGACTTCTTAAGCTTACGTATGTCTCTTTGTACATATTCTATTGTCATGTATTTTAGTGTTAGTTCATTCTTTTTATGATACCATGTGTTTTGCTTTAGTAGTCAAAGAGGGATTTTCATGAAAGTGGGCAACAAACAGTATTGTTCATGAGTTTGAGACCACAGTCCAGATACTTCCATGCTGCATTTGTTTTGAATGTTGTACAATTACCTTTTTCTTTTTTTGTATCCACAAATAATAATATCAGCTTGACAGCTTGATTTCAAATCTAAAAATCTAGGGCTGGGCAATATACTGTATGTGTATGATATATATTGATGTCCTGATATGAGACTATATTGTTATGACATCATTATATCCCGATAAGGCACTACTCTCGTCTTTTCCTGGCTGCTCTATAGCATTGTGCTGTCATTTTCTAAACTTACCAGACTGTTCTACTTTTTCTACTAACCCACTTACTCATTATGTCCACATTACTGTTGATTATCCTTTAAAAATCCCATTGTGTTAGTATGTTGTGATAGTACCAATAGTCATCCCTACAACATTGCTGCAATTTCAATATCAAAGTAGGGCCTATTTGGTCAGAAAATATTGAGATGTTTGATTTTGGCGCCACCTTAATTAGGTGCTTTTGAAGCGATTTCAAAATATTGCGGTAGATATGGAGTATCACAATGTGACCTAAAAATATTGACATATTATTTGAAATTCATACAGCCCAGCCCCAGCTGAATCTTTGAAAGATGTCCATTTCAGGATATCTTTTTGGTCAGTGCCCCTTTTGATTTAATAACCGTATTCACTCAAGGTGGCACAGTTTGCGCAAAACCTGTTGACTTATGTTATCCCAGCATGATTTCACAGTGTTCCACAAGCTTCCTGTGATGTCACAGAACGACTGTCTCCCTCAGTCTTCAAGAGTCCCCATAAATGTTCACTGGGGTTGCGGTCAGGTGACTGTGGAGGAAAGCGCATGGTCTTCTTTAGTGGATAAATTAGTTTGTGCAAACACTGAGGTGTGTTGGGCTCATTATCCTGTGGCTCAGGGGGTAGAATCAGTGTCTTCTTATCTGAAGGTCACTGGTTCAATTCCCCCAGTCTGCATGTTGAAGTGTCCTTGGGCAAGCTACTGAACCCCAAACTGCTCCTGATGTGCTGGTTGGCACCTTGCATGGCAGCTTTTGACAACAGCGTCTGCTAAATGCCCTAAATGTAAATGTATCCTGCTGCAGTAAGAATCCATCTCCACAAAGATGCAAACCAAAAGGTTGTAGTACATCTTTGAAGAATGGAGGGGCACTTCTCCATGGTCAGGGTGGAGTCAATTCCGTGCAGGTGTCCAACTCCAGAGGAGACTAAACTGCCCCAGACGTGAATATTCCCACCACCATGTTTCACTGTGGACCTGAGACACTGTGGTGAATAAGAATAATACATATAAAATAAATTATTTTTAAAAAAACACACACAAATATAATGTCCATAATATAAATTAAAAAATAAAACAAATTGGTTATACAAAGACATGAAATAAATATTCATTATCAGTTGGACACCCTTCTTATTGTGTTTCTGGCGCTATGTGACTGTTCATCAGTGTGATGGTCTGCGGAAAGAGACTGTTCTCCTGTCCTTTCACTCCAAAAGACGCGTAGGATCTTCAAACACTTCAAACAATTACTGTTTATGTCTTTGTCCATCTGCCTGTCTCCTCTCAAACGTTTCTTCTTTTCTGTTTCACTCCGCCCGACGGTGCAACGCCGCGATACAAAGCGTGCAACTCGGCGCATTTTGATGACGCCATCACCAGCGAGCCACAACAAAAAACAACAACAGAGCTCAGCTGTTCGGTAGTTAACTAGCCGGCATAGTTACTCAATAAATACAGGGTTTTTTTTCATTGACGACTTGTATAAGTATCTTTATAGATACTGATACTCTCGGCAATAACGCTGTGTCATTAAAACCCTCAACAACAGGCAGTTACTAAGTGTACATTTAAACGCCTTTGTTTCCTCTATGCTAGCTTCCTGCAGGTTAGCTTTTTTTCAAAGTGAGGACCAGGGGGAGCTTGTTCGACTAAAAGGTAACGACACCTATTTGGGCTCGATAATGGTGCAAATCAGTCACATAATCCTTACTAAAGCCTTTATGGGTAGAAGCGTCGAGTCTTTGAATGCGCCTCTTTTATTCAGACAGAAGCTGGGAGGTAACTAATGGCGAAGAGCAAATAACGGAGCTGCTATAGGACCTACAGAAGTCATGTTACAAATCGACGTGTTACTGCGATAAAGGTGAGCGTGTGTGTAGGCTGTAGCATGACGTGTGTGTTACTTAATTCATTTTGGGTTGTTGTTTTTTTGTTTGTTTACAGCCGAGGACATTGTGTCTTTGGTCAACTTCCCTGTTGATTGTCATCAACAAGAGAAAGATAACATCTTTGCACATGTCGCCTTCGTGTGTATGGCTTTAAAGGGAAAAGTCACGCATTTAAAGAATTCAGATATGATATGATTTAGATCTACGGCCCCAGATGAAAAAACCCTCGAAACTTAATTGAGTGTATACATCTAATTAAAGTTTAAACTGAGCAGCAACCTAATCCTCCTCAATATGGTGTCAGGTGTAAAATATAACCAAATAAGACAAAATCTGCTTCAGTGGAGCATTAACGTTACTGTATTTTACAAGAAATGTCTGCACTGATGTCAGATAATAATGACAAATTCAATGTAATTATGTGTATTGAAAAATACCCACATTAAGAACAAATGAAAGAGCTCATGCACAAGTCGATGGCTGCATTTACATGGATGTGGATCCGTGCTTTCCACTAATAATCAGGATAAAAGCCCAGTCAGAATAAAAATGTCTAATGGTACCACCTCATATAGTGGACACCGGCTCGATCTCAATGAATTTTCTATCAGGTCGAAAGCAGTCCATGTAAACCTTTGATAATCTGTTCAGCTGGGAAATCATAGCACTGTGTAACCATTAAAACACACAGTCTGATAATTCCCTCTGGATGGATTAAATATATACCCTCTGCGCATGTTTGTTTCACATGGGGCTAACATTAAGTGATTTTGCTTCCAAGAGGGACAGAAACGTGGTGGGAGGAAAACAGCTCTGGCCTTTGGCTGGTGCAGCTTTTCCTTAAAAACCTAAAAAAGATTTAAGTTGGCTTTATTCAGCATCCATGTACACAGTTAAAGGAAAACTTCCCAATAAAAATGCCAATTCAGTCATTATCTAACCATGCTAATGAAAGGCAGCGGAAACTTGTAGTCTACTAAACATTTCTCAGGCCAAAAAATGGCACTTCAGCATTCTTAACCAACTGAAGTAGATAAGAATGTTTTTAAATGTAAAAATCAACTGAAAAAAACACTCCATAAAATGTCTCCAGAGGCCCAGAGATCCCAAATTGATTTGACAAGAGGTTTTTCAAGATGAAATCTTTACTGCAGCCTCCAAGCTAAAGGCCGTAGTGCTCACCCTCTCTGAAGTGGGAGCTTAAGCTCTGCTAAACATTGAGAGTGTGAATAACATCTTTTCAAATCAAGGTGGGATCTTGATTCTTCCAGAGACTTGCCAGAGCTGTATGGAGCTGTTTTCAACTTTTTAAAGTACCGCTCGACTTCAGTCATTTTAGCAGAATGCTGCAACGCTCCTCCAGAAATGTTTTATGTATTGAGAAACTTCACACGACTCTCCATCATCATAATGACTCAACTGTTGGATACTCATACACATTGAATTCAGATTGAAGACATATTGTCCTCAGCTACTGATAGATATATTTGAAAGCTGACCATTTCCTCTGGGATATATTGAGAAAAGTATCTAAATGGCTGTTAGGAGCTTTACTTCCAGCCAGTTTGGACTGAATTAAAGCTGCCATAATCATGACAGGAATGCTAAACTTGAACTTGTTCACGTGTTTCGCCAAGTCTTTCACATCCAGTTTTTAAAAATGCAGCAGGAATTGAAAAGACACTTGGACATAGAGTAGGTGACGTGTTTCTCTGCCTGTCACCTCGTCCAACTGACAAAAAAATGAGCAAAAAGCCCCCATCTTTAATTATTTCCTGTCTTGTTTCCTGTCCCTACCTTTTAGACTATACCAGGCTGGAGACATTTATGGCAAAGCCAGACCACAAGACCACCCGGTGGAGATTCTGACCTCCACCAATGACCACCAAAATAATTTCTTCATCCGTCGCCATGTCACCGCGAAAGAGACCCTTGGTCCCTGTAAGCAGCCGGCGGAAGACAGTTGACGACTACTTCCCTTTCAACTTCCTGCCGGTTGAGTGCCAGCTGCACGTCTTTTCCTTCCTCAGCGAGGTGGATAAATGCAGCTGCGCTTTGGTGTGCCTGAGCTGGAGCTGCATCATCCGCTCCTGGAAGCTGTGGCGGGTGGCCGACTATTCCCGCCGCGGCGTCTTCCACCTGGGTCAGGAGGGGCTGCTGGTTTCCAACCGGGAGTTCGAGAGGTGGAAATCCTGGGTCCACCATTACACCCACCACCTCATCTCCCGCAGGGCCAGCCTGCTCACACTGAAGGCCAGCTTTGACCTGGGGGATCGCTACAACAAGTGGAGCGAGCTGCTGAGTCACCTGCTGGATAATGTCCACTGCAGAGACCTTAGCCACCTGGACCTGAACTGGACTTTTACCCTACTTGAGCCACTGGACCTCAGGGTTCACTCCAGCTCCAGTTCACACCAGGACAGTATTACCAAGATGGACCAGGTAACGTTTTTACTGAATTTTATTTCAAATAAAATGGCACCAGGCCCGTTCACTTCTCCTGGTTGCAACTGGTGGTAACCTCAGTTAACTACACACTTGTGTTTTCCACCCTGGTACTACATACCAAACGGTGTTGTGATTTGCTTCTAAGAGGATTAGACACTTTAGTGGAATAAGTGTGGGATCTGATACCAAAACGGGCAAAGATTGGGAATAATTAGAATTTGTGATTGACTGGATGGATTATATGGTAATTGTTTGTTGACCAAATCGCCCACCGCTACTATTTATACTAACGGCAGCGCACGTGACTCTAAGATGCTCTACAGAAACTGGATCAGTTATATCAGCTGAGTCTCCTGAGCAATAGAAAAGCAGCTTCATCACAGATACAGAATCAACCCTAAATACAGACGATATTCTGAAACTCATGTACAATTTGTAAGATTCAAACCTTTTCACTTTAACTGGTAGGATGACGTGATCATTTATAAAGAAAAAATAGTATTGCGTTTGAAACCAAAGCAAAATATGTCTCAGACTTTGGTTCCCCACTCTATGTATGTGAGTACACATGGACATACAAAGTTTTAAGTACACATATCTTGTCACATCAGCTAGGGGTCGACCGATGTGACCTTTTCAGGGTTGATGAGGATACCAATTGTTAAAAAAACAAACCAATATTTGGGGCTGATATTCATTTGCAGTAAAAATGAAACTTTCTGTGTCAAAATTTCAAACAACCAGTGATGAAATGATTAAAATTGGACGGTACAAGTACAATTTACACAGGTACTGTTCTTAAGTACAAATCTTAGGTACTTTTAACTTCCCCGCCACTACATTTATTTGACTCATGTAGTTACTGGTTACTTTGCAGATTCAGATTATTTAGTGTTTATAGGCTATCAACTGTGACGTGTATAGATAGTGTTGTGGGCGGGACATTGTGTGACAGGATGCTGCATCAGAGCCAAAGTAGCGCATTTTCAAATTAGATTATTTTACCAGCCAGCTGACAGAAAAATCACTGATGGCGACAGTCGGCCAGGGCTAATAATCAGTCTACCCTAACATCAGATTTACATGTGCACGGCCACTTGAAGGTTGCTTCTGGCTCAGTGCAGTGCTCAAAGCATGGGTGCTGTGCAAAACATATGAAACAACATGTAATAACTTGTTTATGTCACATATACTCAATTGAAAACAGCACAAAGACAATGAATTGAATGCAACGTCATCATCTTCATTGATTTTTGTAAATATCAGCTTATTCTGAATTTGATAGCAGCAACATGCTTCAGACTTGTTGGGACAGGGGCTGTGAGAGTTGTGGAACACTCCAGAAACACTTGTTTGGAACATTCCACAGGGAGACAAGTCATTGGTGACAGGTGATGGTATCGTGAATAGATATGAAAGGAGTATCCTCAAAAGACTCAGTCGTTGACAGTCGAGGACGGGGCGAGGTCCACGCTTTGTGAAACACATGATTCTATAAAGGAGATTACTACATGGGCTCAGGAACACAGCGTGTTTGCAAATGACTTGGTTCTGTTTTTATTTACGTTTTACACTTTTTTTTTTTTACTGGGGTTGTACATTTTACTCCTGGTGTACTGTGGCCGCGATAACCGACACACCAACACGACACTTCTCACAAAGAGCTGTTACTTTGTTTTTCCCTCTTCATACCAGGTTCTCTGCGCGATTCATGATATCCTTATGAATAGCTCACCTCCCATTTCCCCGTTCCTGTTTCACCTGCCTGCTTTTACCTGTCGGCGACTTGTGTATAAGTAACGTTTGCAATAACGTGAGCCTTGGCTTCGATTATACTATAATTAACAGGAAAAATAATTAATAACTCAAATACACATAAGTTGCAGTCCTGATATCAATCAGTACAGTCTTGGTTGGGCTTTTGATGTTCAGTTTTGGTTCACACTATATCAGATTAAGTGGTCAAAAGTATTGCAATGTTAATAATACATATTGATGCTGATACTGATTCAATCCACATTTTTTGACATTTTCACCAAAATAAGTGTGATACAATTTAACACCCTTTTCCCTTTTGATTTCACAGCTGACCAGCTTCCAGGAGCTGCTGACCAAACTCACCCACAGCTGCCCTCGCATCTCCAAGATGCGGTTACACTTCGACTGGTCGGATGTCTCTGTGTCGCTGCTCACCCAGTTCCAGCAGCTCAGAGTCCTCGAGCTCAAATATTTCTGGGTCTTTAAAGGAGTGACTCCCTCGACCTTGCAGACACTCACCAAATCCCTGCCCAACCTGAAGTCTCTGACTTTACACATCCTGGTGCCAATGAGGAGCCTGGGGATCTCGTACACTCTGGAGTCTCAGTCACTGGAGTTCCTGGACGTGTCGCCCAGCCGAGGCTTGGTCTTCTCCTGTCTGAAACTTCCCGCCCTGCGTGAGCTCCAAGCCAAGAAGATCGTCCTCAGCATTACACTGGACCGGAGGACCAGGCTGAGGATCCAGAGCCGTTGGCCCTGCCTGTACCACGTCCTCCGGGAGGGGACGCCCAATCTGCAGGCTCTCAACAACGAGAGGCTGCTCCCCACGTGGAGAGAGGAGAGCTACGGAGAGCTGTCTGCCATCCTGGAACAGTCCTGTTACTGTGTGCAGCATCTAGACAGCTGGCTGTGGTAGCCCACTGAGTGAAATTAAAGGAAGCACATTCTACAGCTTGCCATTGATCGGTGGAAAGCAGTGTGTTGCTTTTACACGCACTGTTTAAATGAATGTACTCAGAGGGACACACTGTTGCACATATTTGCAGGTAAAAACTGAGACTTGAAGAACAATCAAAGGACTGCATGTTGTTTCCAATTCTTCAACAGGAAGCTGCTGTTACACTTGGAAACACTGTCGGGACAATGATACACTGTTTTTTTTAATTAACCAACAATTACTGTCTTACTTTGTCTAAGTTTCTCCAAAAAAGCAAAGGTGCTTTATTGATTGCACTGTGTTGCGCTGGTCCGGATTCATTTTTACGAGAGCTCTATGATGGAAGAAATGAACATAATCTACAACTCTACCTGAGCCAAGTGTTCGCGACCCGCGTATTGTCAAAATAAGACTGGACGACAGAGGGAGTTGTGGAGAGTGCCTTTTAAACTTCGCTCTTCGAAAGAGGAAACTATGACGAGCACAAGGGCAGCCAATGAGGACAAAGCACTGTGTTGTCGAGAAAGATATATGAAGAATCAAGCCGTCAAAAATAGTAAACAAGATAGAAGTTGTGATTTGCTATCAGAAAGAAGAATGAGAAGCTTTCTGTCAAGAATAAATTCCAAGGTTTATTTCGAGAAAGCGATTGCTATGTAACGCAAGGCAGGTTGTCATTTTAAAAAAAAGTTGCGATAGTATGATTCACACTGGTCGGAGTATTTTAACATATTTTAAAACATTACAATTTAAGCTTAAAATATTTCGGTTTTATCAAAATATTTAGTCTTATTCTCATCATCAGATTGCCAAGAATAATGTTTCTCAGCTGTGGAAAACTGTACTGTAAATTTAAAGTGGAAACAGACGACACGTTGAAGCAAAAACTTGTCTGTTACCGGTTCAGGTATTGTTGTTAAATGGCCATCGATTGCATTCAGTTGTGTTTTCTTCTGCTGTTTCTGTGTGGTGGGCAGGACTGTAGAGAAACCAAGCCCTTTACTGGAGAATTACATGACTGTCAGATGAGACCAGTTGACCAGTTGAAACTGATCATATACTCCAAAGAAAACGTGAGTTAATTGAATTCAAAAGAACATATTTGAACAATGCAACATTTTGATCTGAGGCGAGTAAAGACAGTAGAGAGCCAGATGGCTTCTCCAAATTGATTGGTACTGATCCTGGGTCAGTAGGACCAAGTCCCCTAGACGGTCTGATTTTAAATTAGCTGAAAACTCAAGCTGGTTCTGTGTAGCTGCTCTGACTTGGCTGCTAAATACTTGGCACATTCAGACTTGCCAGTATTAAGCTGGTCGGATTTTAATCACAGCCTGTCAGGAACGCAGCACAGCTAAAGGAGGGTTCATTCCAGTGCTGGACCACAATGTTCCCAACGTTTTGGTTTTTCTTGAGTACTCCTTTCATTTTATTGTTGCCGTGTGTGTCTGTTAATTATTCCATTGCGTGTGTGTCTACTACAGGAAAGAGAGAGCTATTGTAACGATTTTAATGGGGTTAATGTGGTTGAGGTTT
The DNA here is from genome assembly GCA_903131615.1 of Diplodus sargus. Lineage (NCBI taxonomy): Eukaryota > Metazoa > Chordata > Actinopteri > Spariformes > Sparidae > Diplodus > Diplodus sargus. Next base: position 53,876 of record CAEMYA010000174.1, on the reverse strand, counting down.
AACTTGACTGTTTTAAAATGAAGGCATTTTGAACACATTTGCAGTGCTGTCCTGGAAAGTTATTTTTGCAGCAAATCACTGCAGCAAGTGCACAACCACAATCCAGCTGCTCCATACCTGAAACAAGTGTCACTGATTCCATATATCTGACATGTATGTGAAGTTTTATTTTTGTTCTTTTTTGCACCCAGAGCTTCTGTTTGCTTCTGACGGCTGAAGAAGTGGAATCAGTGCGTTTGCAGTTAATCTCCTGATCAGTAGAGGTCCCTATTCTCAAAGCTTTGGCCAGGAAAGATTTCCCTCCCAAAGGTCTTACTGCATCAACTGGTGTTCACAAATGCACTAGTGTGATACCATTTCAGTCCAGTACCTGTGCTCCTGTGTAACAGGTGTGTGCTTGATGGCATTTATGCTCTGTAGAATATATCAATGTATGTGTGACGTTTGGATGACATGACGAAAGTTGCGAGTACAAGATGTTTCACAAGATTCTTCATAAAGAATTATACCTTATCTCCACTGTCGTTTGTCAACTTGTGTATTTGTGTGTGTCTGCATGTGTGCGTGTCAGTCTGTGTGGGTTGGGCAATATATCAATATTATATTGTTATCATATAAGACAATATATGGTCTTATAAATGTAGATATCAGTATACTGTGATATGGCATAACTGTAGTCTTTTCCTGGTTTTAAAGGCTGCATTGCAGTTGTTTGCCCCAGTTGGTCTTTATATCTACATTACTGACGATTATTTCACAAAGATCAGATTGTGTTACTGTTGTGTCACAGTACCAGTAGTCATCCCCACAATGCTGTCCAAACATTGATATGAAGTACTCAGTGAAAAATATTGTCAGATTTGATAAGAGTTGTTTTTTCCTCACTCAGTCCTCGCATTTATAAAGTCCTTTTGAGAAGTTGTCAAAATATTGAGATGTATATGGCATATCAGGATGCAGCCTGAAAATACAGTGATACTAATTTGAATGTAGATTTAAAGAAAAGGAAAAGGTCCTACGCGCCTCTCGATCCTCAGGTGTGCAAAAGCTGTACTCCCAAAAGATTTGAAAGGATGCTTTTTACACCCTCAACATGTGGTCGAGCTCGTGCACCCACTTCAGACAGGGTGCTCGCTAACGCTTTTAGCTTCGCAGCTTCAGGATGTAAATAACATTTTTTTCAAATCAGTCTGGGATCTCGGGGCTTCCGCAGACCCGGATAATACCGGACTGTCTGTGCGGATCAATTGTATGTTTTTTAGAATGAGTCTCCAGCTGCTTCAGTTGTTTAGGAGAAAACTTTGCCGTGCAACTCCAGAAATGTTTTGTGGACTACGAAACTTCACCTGACTTTTCCATCAGAATGGAGGGAAGAGATGATGATGAGAGAATGTTCATGCTTGTAACTTTTTCTTTACGGCCGTATCACGTGTGACTGTATGAGTGTGTGTGTGTGTGTGTGTGTGTCTGTGTGTGTAAATCAGACCCCCAGAGCTTACATCCTGCTTCCTTAGAAACAACACATGAGTCCGAACACTTAGACAGATGTCGTAACATCTGGTCTATCATTACTTTTTCACATTAAAACATTTTGTCCAATAGTACATATTTTAAAGTTTTAAGTGAGCACCAGGGAGTTGTTTCTGGGGGTTTTATTTGCTTTGTTACACGCGTTAACTCTGCGAGGAAACAAGTGGAATTTACTATGAAGTTTTTTTTTTCCAAATGCACAAAGCCAAAAAGTCAGTGCGTCGCCAACAGCTCATTTATCAGAGATCATGTATGATGCAAAACAGGAACGTGGCCTGGCCTGACCTCCCCTCCACCTGGAGCTGGTCTCTCTGCGGTGATGATTTGCCTCCAGTCTTGTGCCATCGCAGCGTTTCAGTTTGGTCTGGTCGGTCCCTGACCCTGATACAGTAACATCTGTTCACAGTACAAATATGCGTTGCTGCGCCCAGCTCGACTCTGTTCTCATTTGTCTCCCTGTGTTTCCTCTCCTGGGGTGAGGGATGTATGTGCAGTGGTCACGGTGGTCGTGATACCCTGAGGTTGGGGCTTTCCCGGCAATTCAGTGATTTCCCAAATCACTCT
>CAEMYA010000174.1:33496-51189 GCA_903131615.1 Diplodus sargus | reverse complement strand
AAGTCAGTGCGTCGCCAACAGCTCATTTATCAGAGATCATGTATGATGCAAAACAGGAACGTGGCCTGGCCTGACCTCCCCTCCACCTGGAGCTGGTCTCTCTGCGGTGATGATTTGCCTCCAGTTTTGTGCCATCGCAGCGTTTCAGTTTGGTCTGGTCGGTCCCTGACCCTGATACAGTAACATCTGTTCACAGTACAAATATGCGTTGCTGCGCCCAGCTCGACTCTGTTCTCATTTGTCTCCCTGTGTTTCCTCTCCTGGGGTGAGGGATGTATGTGCAGTGGTCATGGTGGTCGTGATACCCTGAGGTTGGGGCTTTCCCGGCAATTCAGTGATTTCCCAAATCACTCTGTTCTCATCTCCTGCTCCCCCCCCCCCTTATCCAGCCCACTCCACACTCCTCCCTTCACATGCTTCTCATTTGTTGGGAGGTTCTCAGTCGCACGAGATCTGTGTTGACATGTGTCATCTGACCCCCTTCGTCGAAGTTTCACCTGGCCGTGGACTGCGTTAGTTGGAGGAAATGTCACTCTGGACACCTTTGATCAGAAGAGATGATGCTGATGTTCTCCTACTAAAGGATTTTCTTTACCAGCTCTTTTGTCACAGTTAGGCACGTGATTATGAGGGTTCGGGGAGTGTGTGCTATGTTCAGAGAAAGGGAATGTGAGGGAGTGTGTGTGTGTGTGTGTGTGTGTGTGTGTGTGTGTGTGTGTGTGTGTGTGTGTGGTGGGTTGGACAGTGCTGTGTGAGGATGAAGTGTTCCATGAGGTTTACCTAACCCTGCATTAGTGGCAAGTCCACAGTAATAATCTCCAGATGTTTGAGAGCACAATCTGATTATTTATACAACAAGGCCAATGAATATCAGGTCTTTACGCCATGACTTACTCTTTGCTCTTTCGACAATGCCCAAGTTAATGCTTAATCCCAGTACAGACCCTTAATTGCTAAGGCCAAGCCCTGTTTGTGGGAGGGAGGTTACTTTCACGTGAACAGTGATCAGTCCTTGCAGTCCAGAGGCATACAAGCTCAAGGACTCATCAGACTCTATCAGTCTAGCAACGGGAAAACTTCAATACTGACCACAGGAAGCAGCCACCATGCCCAAGGAGGCCTTCACATCCAAGGCTATCGCCATTGCCTTCGTCGTCCTGACAGTCTCTGCCATCGCCGCCATTGTCACCATGACCATTCTGTTCGAAGTTCAGACCTCTCACCTGAACATGACGGCCCGTCCAACCTGGGCGCCGACCACCCCAGCACCTCCACCTGACATGCGGCTGCCGAGGAACCTCATTCCTGACAGATACGAGATCTCCATTCAGCCTTTCCTCTACACCCAACTCCCCGAGGGGATAAATGGCAGCATTACCAACCAAAGTTTGGTCTTCAGCGGAATTTCTACTGTTTACTTTCATTGTGTCAAGAGGACTAATGCCGTCTACCTCCAGAGCAAGAACCTGGAGGTTTCTGGTGGATTGCTGATGAACACTGATACCAGAGAGATGATAAAGGTTTTAAAGATTCTACACCACAATGACTACAGTGACTTCCTTGAGATGCCATTGGCTGAAGAACTGGAGGATGGGGGAAACTACAGTCTGTCTCTGTTATTCGCCGGAGAAATATCAGAAAATCTTGAAGCGCTGTTTTTAAGCACATATCAAGAAGGAGACCCAGCTCCTGGAGATGACAGAGACAGAGAGAGGTAAGGAAAAAATATTACAAGTTCAATCTTTCTGTGTTTTGAATTTGTGATTGTAGAATCTGGTATTCTGGAGGCTTATATTTTTGTGTGTACAAGCCTGTTTGGGGAAAAGTTGAGATGCTGTGTAAAACAGATGAAACTATGTGCTAAACAATTGATGACTGTACATACAGAATATATTTCATGTTTTACCTCATCAAATTCACTGATTTTTGTAAATGGCCACTTATACTGAATTTGATGGCAGCAACACGTTTCCAACAAGTTGGACAGAGACAACAAACACCTGTTTGGAACGTTCCGCAGTTAAACAGGTTCATTGGTAACGGGTGATAGTCTCATGATTGCGTATGAAGGGGACTTCCTCAAAAGGCTTACAATCCTGTCAGGATTTCCCCGGGGAAACTATCAGAATGCATAAGTAGAAAATTCTAAAATTTTACACTGACACTTTTACAAAATTCAATGAAAAGGCTCAAACGAATCCACTTTTAGCGCCTTCGTCACGTTGTCAAGTCAAGTGGAGACGGTTTCATGGAAACTGAAAGAACATATTGTGTGTTCGCTCAAATAAAAAAAGTATTTTTGTCACATACGCAAACATTCTGTTTCATGAAAAATCCTTATTCATGTTTAGTTTTTAGATTCATTTTAATATTTTGATATTACTCATCAGCAAAAGTAATAAGTTAAAGCGCTTGTTACATTACTTTTGTTCCAGTGCCTTAAAACAGTTCCATAGAAGAGTTGTTTGACATCCAGAAGTTATATTTTCTGTATTCAATGTATGTAGAAATAGAGACATTGAAACATGTAGGTATAACAAGCAGCTCGATTATGCTGACAAAAGTTAAAAAAAGCACTGTGCTCCAATTAAAATCAGCCTATTCAATCACGTAAGGTCTGATGTCGCAGTGTCGGTGAACATCATCATTCATGTTGCTCCAGGACCAACATTTCAACTAACCAATGATGTTTTTGTAATGTCGTAGTTCTGCGGCTCGGGGAAAAAGATGAGAAAAATATGCACATGGCAGAACTGATCCTTTCTGGCATGTGGTTAATGCTGCAATTACTCATGCCAAAATGTTTTAGTTAACATAACCAAGTATCTCTGTTGCCTAAACATAATGGAACTGCCACAGAAAACTGAAAAAAAGGAGAAATATTTAGTGAACTTATCAGAAAATGTATCTATATGTTTTAACTGGATACGACATTCTGTCATGAGAGAAAACCCTGTACTGAAGTAATGCTGTCAGAAAATTAATTTTGATGTTAAGGTTATATCAGATAGAAGTATTTAATTTGCATAGAAGTTACTAAGAGATGTAACCACTTATTGTTGAGCAGTGAGTCCCACCTTAGACTTTTGTCTTTTGAGAAATCAAACTTGGCCAAATCACCAGGATTTTTGAAATGCGGAAACAGAAAGCAAACAAACTAGATGAGATCAAAAGGGATCAACATACGAGCACATCTGGATTGGTGTCAGTACAATTCAAATTTAAAAAACTAGGTGCAGGAGGTGGTTGTTCGTTTATCTGCTTATGGACTGTAGTATTCTAGATGAAAAAGTCCAATTTTACTCTGAGAAATCAGACGGGCTCATGGTGTAGGCTCTTGTCTTTACTCTGATTGTTCAATTTATCACTGACTGGAGAAATGTGCCGGTACACACACTGTGCTAATGGTTTTGTCGGTGTAGCAAACCCTCAGGAAAAATAAAACCTCTCACTCATGTATTCTCCCTGCTGTTGTCACATTGTTTTATACTTATTCAAATTATTGGGCCAAAGGTCATTAACATGCTGCTCAGTGACAAAATGTCGACAGAGTCTCTGGTAATTTTCAAAAGACACAAAAGCATCCATTGAAGTCAGTGCTTCTGAATGTAAAGAACTGAAGTTGTCATCAGTCCTTAATGATATCCATATTATTCCTATTTCGTCTAGTGTTCCTTCAGCATAAGCCTGACAGTGAAAGGATGACTGTCTTTATCTGTATTCATAGATTTCTTGTCGCCACCAATTTGGAACCAACAAGCGCCAGGAGAGTGTTTCCTTGTTTCGATGAGCCAGACATGAAGGCTGTGTTTTATGTGAGCATCGTCCACAGGAAAGGTGCAACAGTTCTGGGAAATGGGGCAAAGAAAGGTAATAAAAAATTTTTTTTAAAAAAAAGCTGTTATTATAGCTCCTGCTTCTTAAAAATGTACTCACATGCAACATGTGTATGTGTTTATCGGGCTTCTGGCCACATGGCAATAAAAGATAACAAATAATGACAGAATAAAACATTTCTTTTTACTCATATGGGTCTGCTTTGTTTCCTCTCTCAGGCTCCCAAACTATAGACGATGAATGGGAAGTGACTGACTTTTTTCCCACAAAGAAGATGTCTACATACTTGTTTGCCTTCACGGTTTCAGAATTCACACCAACCACCAGCAAATATAAAACTGTGGAGATCAAAGTATGTGTTCTTCGGTTAATTCAAGATGAATGTGATGTGATTGCTGTCGGTGTGGTGTTGCCCTTGGCTAGTGTGACTATAATTCTAGCTATTTTATATAAGACGTTTCCACAGCAGTTCTTTTTTCCAGGTGTTTAACCTCCCAAATATGACTCTATGTTCGTATGAAGCTACAGTTAAAGGAACAGCTCACCCAAAAATGAAAATGTTGTCAGATTCATGCTGAAGGAAAGACCCCTAATTGATTTTATAAGATGTTATTTACACCCGTTCTTTAAGATGATGATCTTCAGTGTTGCTGCTAAGCTAAAAGCGTTAGTGCGTACCCTGTTTGAAGTGGGAGCTTGAATGCAGAACAAGGCCATGTCTTGCTGTGAAGCTCCTGGAAATTTATTTTCTTCCGATTTTCCATCGGATGATTAAATAATTACAGAGTTTTCATGTTTGGGTGAACTGTTCCTTTAACAAAACTATGACACATTGTCTACTTTGCTTCGTCTGATCTGTGTGCTTTACTCACACAGACATATGCTCGTCCTGAGGCCACGGCAGCACATCATACTCAGTATGCAGCCGACGTCACTGGAAAGATTCTTGCGTACTATGAGGAGTTTTTTGAAATCACTTACCAACAGAATACACTGGGTAAGACTTGGTCCTGATATGATCGGATTGATGTGTTGATGGAGGTAAAAAGAGTCACTGTCACTGTCAAAAACATCTTTGTTTTCGCACTACTTCTACTCCCTCTGTATAATTTGATATTAGTATAATGTAAATGCTACAGTAATTTTGACAATGTACTAGTTAGCGATACAGGGTATAATGTAATGCATTGTGACATTTTTTACCAACTGTGCTCATTCCTGTACTTTTGAACTCAGCATGTTTAAAGCTGACTGTTTTATGGATAACAAATATGACAGTCAGACAGCTGCAGTATTTTCTCAGAATTTTTCATTAACCTGTTTGTAACCTGTTTTTCCATGTTGTGTGTACCAAATACCTTTTACAACATTTAGACATTTATGCTAGGAAATACAGTGTAGCCACTTGATTGGCCAGTCAGGGTAGTGACTGTGGTGATGATGTGCAATCCAAAAAGATGTAAGGCTTATTTTCCCTCTACGGCAGAAAAATCTAAAATGGCAACAACAACAAAAAAACAATAGTTCAACATATATACGACATTCAAAATACCATGTTAATTTAAAGATTGGGACATGAACTGGTTTCAACAATTCAGTCACTCACAAACTAACAGTGTTTTTTCAGTCGGTAGCCAGCGGTTTCAGATTAATTCCACTTCCAGAGCAGCTCTGCTCTTCCGAGGAAAACTAACTGAATGCTCTTGGATAATATTACAGATCTGATCATTGTTCATATCTATGTGATTCCTCCAGATCAAATTGCCTTGCCAGACTTAGAAGTAGCAGCTATGGAAAACTGGGGACTGATCACGTACCAAGAGGGAAACCTGCTCTTTGAAGATGTGTCCTCAATGCTGCACAAGGAACAGATCGTCATGATCATCGCACATGAGCTGGCACACCAGGTCTGAGCAAAAAAACTCTTTGTGTGTTAGCCTGGATAAAAAATGATAGGGATCTGAGTTAAAGATCGAGTATGACAGGACGTTGTTGCCTCAACTATCCACATTTTCTCTTTTTGTCGACAGTGGTTTGGAAATCTGGTGACAATGAACTGGTGGAACAACATTTGGCTGAATGAGGGCTTTGCCACCTACATGTCATTCTTGGCAGCAGACAACGTGGAGCCTTCTTTTAAAATCGTAAGTTCACTTCAATCATTCAGTGCACACATACGTCTAATGAGGATCCTGTTTTGAACAGTTACAAATGCTCTTCTAGTTTTCTCTTTTCTGTTGCGAAGCAAAGCTTTGTAAAGTGCACATGAAGGGAAAGCTTGATGCAAACATATAACTTGGGTCATGCGACATGTGGTCTTGTCTGTATTTGTTTTCCTCAGAAAGAACTGTCCATCTTATATAACCTCCACTCAGCGTTTGAGCAAGATTCTCTGGTCTCATCCCATCCTCTCAGTCCTCCTGCGAAAGAAGTCCAGACGACTCTTGAGATCGTTCAGATGTTTGATGCTATAACTTACTGTAAGGTAAAGAGTCAAATCACTCTAGCTATGAATATACATCAATCCTCATGACCACAATGATGGTGTGTAAGATGGAAGCACACACGGTTATGGTTATGATTATATTTATACATACAGTATATTGTTTGTTTCATTTTCAGCTTTATCTGACTGCTATAGAAATTAACATACAAATGCATTTGGTGTTCACTCTGTAGGGGGCGGCAGTGCTGAGAATGCTGGCAAACATGGTGGGAGAAACGACTTTCCACAAAGGGATTAAAGTAAGCAAAACACTTTCAACCTCATTCAGATGGGCTGAAAGTGTGCTTTAAAAACTTCACTGGAAATAAAACACCAGCCGTTGTACCTACTCACCTCCATTTCAACGGAAAGTAAAGTTTCGTAGTCCACAAGACATTTCTTGAGCTTCGCAGCAAAACAGAGATGCAGCACTCTCCAACATTGCTGGGTAGATGAGGTGTACTGGGAAAGAAAATGACTCCATCCGAGGCAATCCAGTATCCTAGTTTATTTGAAAGGACGTTATTTTCACCCTCAATGCTTGGTTGAGCTTATGCACCCATTGCTGATAGGGTGTGTGCTGCTAATACAGTGAAGATTTTGGATTTAAAAAGAGTGTAAGTCAAGTCAATTTATCTGGGATCTCTGGGTATCCCCAAACCTTTAATTTTTTTTTCATCTGTAACGTTACATCCCCATCTGTCCTCGGGTGTTTAGGAGATTGCTGCAGTGCTGTTTTACTATGAAAGTTCACACGATCTTCCATCAATACTGAGCTGAAAATAACTACATTTTCACATTTTTTGGCAAATTGTTCCTTTAATCCTCATAAATGCATCTGGCACACTGTCCCTGAGACTCATGAACAAAGGTGACATTCCAACACTCAAGTTTAAACTCAGTCTAAACTTGTTTTTTCTATAAAGATGATTCCTTTTTAGAACTTTGCGCCTCCTCATATGACATGACTTACAACATGGGTGGGGAACCCTAACCCTTAATTGAGGGTTTGAAAAATGAAAAAAGAAATGCCTGCTTCAAAATCACATAAATCTCTTTTAATACTATGTATTCCTGGTTTACTTTCATCAACACCAAAAACTAAAAGCAAACTACATTCAGCCAACACAGTAAAGAACTTCATTTTTCCCTTCGGAGACTCTCCTCATTCATTACAAAACTGTCAGTGCCACATGGATTTTTTTCAGATGGATAAATAAAAATGAAAATAAAATGAAAACAGACGGGTTGAATTACGTGGAGAACAAGACGCTGAGCAATGTTCAACCAGATTGAAAAACTGAAAGAGCAGAAAGGTTCCTTTGAACAGCAATTTTTAAAGGTAAAAGAAGTTACTGGTATGGTATGGTATGGTTAACGGAAGCCAAGTATCCAAATATGCACAGATTTAAACAGGAACTGGTTCCTAATTTAGTGTCAAGTGCACAATAATCCCTAGAAAAGAGACTTTTAATCCATTAGTTTTTGTGTTCAAACTATTTTAAATGTAAATAATATATTTAGTGTCTGAATTATACCGTTTCTATCTATGCTGAAGAAGCCATTGCTGAAGGAAAAAAGAAAAAGTTGACTTTGAACGGTAGTGGATCACGCAACTGTAATTTGGGTTTGTTTTTCACCCCGATTTGGTGCAGTAGTTTTATCTAATACCACAGCTGTGTGGTACCAAGTAGTCCCACCATCATGGTGTTCATAATGCTCAGTTTTTGTTGAAACGGCAGTCAGGTCCAGTCACATTTGTACTGGAATCAGCAAACTGCTGTCGAAAAATCTGTTAATGTCAAATGTTCATGGCTTGGTTCTCCAAGAGGAAGCTTTGTCAACAGTGATGAATTTTTGGGAAACAAAGAATCCAAAATGGATCATTTACTTCGATCCCTGTGTCAGTTTGTAGACAGATGCAATGCAGGAATTGATGTGACAAAAAACATTTTTACGTGAGCTTAATGCCACAACTTTACTGAGGAGAAAAGAAAGAGCCATTATTGTTCACTAGCACTGACTGTCTTGTTGATTCTTTCCAGCATTTTTGCTGTTAGCCTGCCAGTTTACCAGCAGAGTAGTCCCTGCGTCATTAAGACACTAACACTGCCTATTTGGGTGTGTGTGGTTTTGGCTTGGTTGTGTGCAGTCAGGCAGAACTCGCACTGGACTGGACTGAATTTGCGATAATTAATTTCACATGCATCTTTCCACTGACTTTGCAAAGTCAATGGAAATGCATTCCATCTGAGTGCAGCCTTAGAGAGATGTTGACTCAGCTTCACAGCCATGTTGTAGGCTGTAGTGGTGGTTTTGAAATGTATTGCAATACTCAGAGTGGTCATATTTTGACCCCAGCAATATATCTATGAAGTAACACACATACAATTGTAGTTAGAAACATTCAATTCAGCTAGTGATCCAACACAACTCAGCAGTCATGCTGTTTATTTAAACGTCAGTAAAACACAATTTCCATCATGTATCCAAATCTAATATGTTGACAATAACACCATCACTGCGGCTCTCAAGTCTCACATTCCAACATCTGGTATTGGTCTATTTTATTGGGGGGAAAAAACAAACAGGTTCACAATCGAAAATGTATGGTCACTTGTAGATTCCATTTCATCAAGCAAAATATTTAGGGCTGTCATTTTCCTAGTAGGGTGAAGCGGAGAGATTGCTGAAAGATAATAATGTCAGGATCTCTAGAGGAGCATGCAGGACAGAGAAACACTCACAGCACCTGGTCTATGACTGCCGATCAAGTGTGACTGGCCAAACACATTACAACCTGAGAACCTGTTTTCAGCCAAACATTAATTTTAACATTACTGCTGCCAAAACTTGCAGCTGTGTTTTGATATTTTAATGCAGCACTCAGCATAATAAGATTGAAGGTCTAGTGTGTTTACTATAACCTCTCTCTCTGTTTCTGTGTTTCAGAGGTACCTGGCAGACTTCATGTTTCAAAACACTGAACCAAGCGACCTCTGGAAATATGTTCAGAAGGTAAAGTCTAGGATTTTGTCATGTTTTTTTTGGGGGGGGGGGGGCTTTTTTTAACCAGCTTTAAGATAGTGACTTATCAGTATCTTGTTTGATTGCTTTAATAGGCATTTGATCAGGTTATGGTATTATTCATCCTAAAATACTAAAATAATAACTGGCCTGTGCCACGCTTGCAGGCCGTACACGATGATAATGTTCACGCCAACGTTGCTGAGGTGATGGACTCCTGGACAAAACAAATTGGTTATCCAGTTATCACCATCAACACTAATGATGGACGAATCACCCAGAAGCACTTCCTGTTCAACGACTCCTCCGAATCTAGGTATGTGCTAAATGGACATTGCAGTGAACAGTTTTCAGTTTGGTTAATGGCGCCAAACTGTGCTTGTTTACAGGTTCATACTTTTATTTCTGGTTGCTGACTGGAAAATGTTTACCTTCTTCAATGTTCAAAAAACACATTATTTTCTTATCATACTGTCCATTCCTGCAGCATCCGTATGTACTTAGAGCAAATAGATTTACATCTTTTCAGTAATGTTAACAATGGGATTAATTAAAAAAAAAAAAAAAAAAACAGATGAAAGGAAAAAAATGACATGGCTTGGTCAGTTATTTTCTTTTATAAAGGTATTGTTTACTGTATATCATGATGTACAGTATTTCTCTCCAAACTACAGCCAATCTCATAATAGGTGTATATTTTTGGATAACAGACAACAATATGTACAATCTATAATATGTGAAGAAAGGTTAAATGTGGAGTCCCGCAAGGGTTATTACTGGGTCCTTCACTTTCCCTTTTATATGCTAAAACTGCACCAATCCATAACTTTAAATGAATAATGGATCAAACGACATTGTGTAATGTGAAAAGCTTTTTCATTTATGAACCTCCACTGTGAATTATCATCCAACTCTGCAGCTCATCTCGGGTTTACAGAGCTTTCTGATGTCTTTCAGCTCATTGGTTTTGGTTCAGTCTCACCACGTTCATCAGCATTGCTTCTAAATGCAGCAGACAGCTGTTTTCTCTGATCAACATGCTCTTTTTCCTAGTCCAGCACTACACAGCAGATAAAGCTAGCGACTTGCTTGTGAACATAGTGCAGGAGTTAGCGACTAAAGATACATAAACAAGAGTTAGTGGACACCAAAGCACATCAGGAGAAACAATATTGGATTTGCATTTATCAGCTGGATAGAAACACTCCAAATGAATGCTGAGGAACTGCTCCACATGTCATTAACATGTTAACATGATTGCCACAACAACCTTACAGGGTCATAAAATAATGTCATGAATTACAGTTGTTTCTCATCACTGATAACAGAGATGAAGGATTGTGCTGAAGTTCACCTTCCATTTCTTAACTGTTTACATTACATTGTACCTCATTGGCTTGTTAACTTGAAATTTGGACCAAAGCAAACTGTAGATGAAAAATGTGAGCAAATGCAAAAAACTGGTTCCAAATTGATGATCTTCAGTTTTTATTGGCATCTTGAGTGGTATGTGATCAGTATATATTGAAATCATATCTGCCAGTTTACCAGCAGAGTAGTCCCTGCGTCACTGAGACACTAGCACGACTAGTTTTGGCTTGGATGTGTGCGGTCAGGCAGAACTCGCACTGGACTGGACTGAATTTGCGATAATTCATTTTACTTGCATCTTTCCACTGACTTTGCAAAGTCAATGGAAATGCATTCCATCTGAATGCAGCCTTAGAGAGACGTTGACTCAACTTCACAGCCATGTTGTGGGCTGAAGTAGTGGTGTTGAAATACATTGCAATACTCCGAGAGGTCATATTTTGACCCCACCAATATGATATATATTGATATCATATCATTATCGTGATATGAGACTATAAATCAAATTAGAGTTAGGAAATGGTTATACTGTATAACTTATACAGTATGTTAATACATCATGCATTGTCTTTTCCTTATTTTAAATGGTGCATTACAGTAATGAGGGGTCATTTTCTAAACTTGCCTTTTTTCTAATCCTTGTCTTGACTCACTTGGCCACCATATCTACATCTTCTGATGATTATTGAAAAAAAAATATCATTGTATTCATACTTTGTGAAAGCACCCATACTGTTGAAAACATCCATATGGATGTGCTTAGTCCATATCTCCAAGCCCTGCAACACCCTGCTCTTAAACGTAACACGTACAGAGCACTTAATTATTATTTCATACAAGTAAAAACTGTAAAAGTAAAAAGAATACAGTCAGTGTTGACAATCCCTTCTTGTTGAGCAATTCTTTCTGTCAGGCCGGCATGACATCACTGCAGCTGATTACAGTGGATCATACCTCTGGCCATGTTAAGTGTTTTGTAGCAATGTTTTGTAACTATGTGCTAAACTACACTGCCATGGTGAATTGCACAATAACCCAACCTGACATGGTTCGAAGTGTCTTTGGCCGTATCCAGACCATAACAGCTCTGGACTCAGATAAGATTTCATGCTCTATTTACAGATCACTGTGTTGTTTTGACTCTTTATTCCACATTGTATAGGGCTCAATTAAAGGGCTCAATTCATTTCCCAGATCATGAGCATTGTGGCTGTATCATAACCTGTACTTACACCCGTTTCTTTGTCTGTTTCTGTTTGTTTAGTCTTACTTGGAAGGTCCCAATCACATACAAGAAAAATACATCGGAACCTGACAATTACCTCTTGGAAAAAGAATCAGGTAACACAATATACAACACAGGCTCTTGGACGAAACAACTTGTTTCTCAGCTTCTCAGGTATCTGTGTAATGGCTTTTGATTGAAGGCTTTTTGAAGTTTGATGAGACAGACCACGATCAGATACACAAGATTAACCTTTCTTCACACTGTTTTCCATTCATCTTTATAACTGTTGCATTCATTTTTTGTGATTTTTAGTCAGTAAAGTAAAACTAATTTTTGACAATTTCTTTGCTTAAAAGTGCAGACAAACGACTTTGTTTCTAAGAACGGAGAGTGGCTCCTGGCAAACATCGACTGCATTGGTTACTATAGGGTCAATTACAACCTCGAGAACTGGGGACGCCTTCTGAGTCAGCTGCAGACAAACCAAACTGTGAGTACCGAGTTAAGTAATGAGTTGGTAAATCATAGATCTGTGCAGAAACCAACCTCCATCTGTACATTGTTCATTCAGCTGAATCAGGACAGACAGCTGCTTTTTTCTAGAAAGTTAACTTTATTGTGCGTAGACCGTCGATAAAGGAAATCAGATCGCTTGAAGGTGCAACATGTAAAAATATTGGTTGAAAACATTCAAGACATAAAAAGTAAATTCATAAAAATGTAAATTAAGATTTAGATGTTCCTTTATTGATCCCCTTGGGAGACATTCGCAGGTAACACAGCAGGAGAGAGGGAAATACGTAGCAGCACAAAGGTAGTCTCAAAAAACAGAGACGATAATGGAGAGATATTGGAAAGCAACAGAATGTGGAGGAATAAGAGTATTGACAGTATTGTGTCTGTGTATTGTGTTGCAATGTTTAGCACGCTAACCAGCAAGCCCTGGCCTATTAGCTCCTGTGCTAGCGGTGTAAACACCAACACTTGCCTGGTGCTTTAAGCTGCCAGCCCTCACTGCTAGCTGCACGGCTATCTAGCTAGCGGCACTATAACTGACTATAAGCTGCCATCTATTTTATTTGAGTATCAATTCAACAAGTGGACAATTCTTACATATTGCTCCTTTAAAGCTGGACTTGACCCAAGAAACTCAACACAAGAAATATTGCAAACATTAATAACTTGTAAACTGAAACTTCTGTGAACTGTCCCTCGCCTTCCTCTTTTGTAGAGGATCCCGCTGATGAACAGAGGGCAGCTCATTGATGATGCATTCAACTTGGCAAGGTAATGACTGGGATTCAGTTTGATCCAGACTTCAGTTCTCCACAGGTTAAATATGTTGCAAGGCTGTAATCATAATGTGACAGACATTCTTTTTCCTTTTTTTTAATGCCTGAACTTATTAAATCCAATCTTTGTTGTCCTCAGAGCCAAACTCGTCGACGTGACTCTGGCTCTGAATTCAACCCGCTTCCTCCGGAATGAGACAGAGTACATTCCCTGGGAGTCAGCAATCAGGAACCTTGAATACTTTGTCCTCATGTTTGACCGCTCCGAGGTGTTTGGACCCATGCAGGCATGTGTCATCAAAACACAGGGTTTTTCTAAGCTTGAAATGAAACATGTATCTTGCTTTTGTACATGACTCACTGAATTGGAACCTGTAGTGGGTAGAGAAGATGGATGTTCCTGCTGGTGTTAACATCCCTCATCAGAACATAAACAGATGTGCAGTAAACTTGTTATATTGCTGTGTGCTCTCCTGAAACTCTGCTGTAATGCTTGTCTCTTCCTGCAGGAGTACCTCCAGAGACAGGTTGGGAATCTGTACAACTACTACAAGAACGTGACAGGCTTTACAGAAATCCCCAAAGACCCCACATCACAGTAAGGAAAGATCTATTTTACTGATCCCCCAGGGGTAATATCATCTTATCGTTAGGACAGAATCTTTCCTCAGTTTATCCTCAACAGATTTACCCATGTTTACACTTTTACAAACTCACAGCCCTGCCCAGGCGAGCCAATGCAGACCAGATGTGAGAATTTGCATTGTTGGCTTTGACACCATCCGTTACAGACAGATGTGTAGTGTGGACTGTCAGTATCGTGTGTGCTTATATGGAACCACTTTTGTAGAAGTCAGTGGTTGTTTCTGGTGAAAGATGCAATGACTGTTAATGTAGTCACGATTAATCACAAATTGAGTAAATGATTCTTTGGTGTTAATCTTTGAAATATAAATCATGTAATTAAGAATTTTCAAACAAAAATTGGAACAAAGCAGTTGTTAAAAATTTCTCCATATAGCACTAATTAATACATTGGAGTTAAAAAAATACAGTTTATTTAATTGTTGTTTGAAGTATGATTTTAATATTGTTAAATAATATTTATAAAGTTTTGATTTAAGACATATACTTGTTGTTTTTTGTTAAAGATGTTATATTACTCCTTCATCATTTCATATTCTTTTGAAAATAGCTACTTTTCATACCTTATACTGTCTGTAATATATAGCAGTCAGTGGGTTTTATTTCATAGGTAGATATTTGTACTTGTGATACCTGTTGAACCTGTTTTTCTATTTGGTCCAGCTAATTTGCAAGGTACAGCTTGTAAGGGTTTGGAAGACGTTGTCTTGTTCTCTGTGGACAAAATATTAATCTTAGTTCCTCAGTTCAATACGCACATTATATCACATTTTCAACCTTTTCCAGAAAAGATTTCTGACTGGCTCTTTATGGTTATTACACCATGGCTAACAACACCCAGAACACTTTATTTGAGCCATCCATTCTATATTCAAGCCTTAATCTTGGAAACACTAGTTTGACAAAATAATCTTGGCTCAAGGTGCACCCGCTATCTTTCCTCAACAGCATCTCTTAAGTTTTAAAAATGCATTACATATCATTAAATGTACAGCACTTGTGATCTAAAATGACACTGTGATGCTTCATTTCCAAGGCGCAGCCAGATCACCGCCATATGGTACGCATGTTCCAACGGACTCCCAGATTGCGTAGAGATGGCTTCAGGGATGTATGCTACCTGGATGCACAACACTACAAACCCACAAAATCAAAAAACCTTCAACGTCACAAACAACGGCACAAACCCGTACGAACATTACTGGATAAGTATATATTAACTGTTTGTATCATATGTTATTTATATAATGATATTTCTACTTAATACCATCAGACATTCTCCTTCACTTGCACATGATGGTTTCCAGTAAATGTTCTCACTGTACTAGCTTTCATTATATTCTGTAGCTTGACACTCCAGCAATGATTTAGGAAAGGTATGTGCCATTTAATCCTTTTTTGTGTTAATTGTTGGTGGCTGTTGTTACCACATGTTGGTTCTTATCTTTAAAGCTGCACTCAGGAGGATTTTTACATTAACATGATCTCTAATCCTAAATCCCTTCATGGGGCATCAATTAGAATTAAAATGATCCTGTTCATTCTCACTATGTATTTGGCAAAACCAAACTGCCTTTACAGTTACTCTTAAACCTGTTGTAATCAGAAATGTGCAAAGTTACCTGATGCAACTTTAAAGTAGAGTGACACGAACACTTGATTAAATGTGCATGCTGTATGTGCTCAGTACCTCAACACACACGCATGTGTATACATGCATGGAAATGTCAATGCATTTGCATTTACCCATATTTTACGTGGATGTGTGTAATCCACTTATCGAGGAATCTTTATCCAAATTTAACAGGATAGAGGGTGTTGTGTGCTGCACAGACTCTAAAGCCCCTTGGGACAAAGTTGTGATTGTGATATTGGGCTATATTTAGTTAACACTGACTTGACAGTATGTTTGCACGTACATCAAGACTCCACAAGATCTTGTCCAAAAATCCAGAACTAAACAAGATTAAGATTGAGAAAAGATTGACAACTGAGAACCATGGCCATTTCATCAAAAATGTAATAATGTTGTGTTGATAGAGCCAGAGGTTTAGTTTAAACATTTTCCACACACTGTAAAGTCGTGAACAAAGTGTTGACACCATGTAAAAGATGTCTGTAGACCAGCTGGCCCCGGGCTAAAGAGAGAAAGAGGCGATCATCCGAAGGTTTTCTTTTATCTGTGGTTGCAACCCTGGCAAACTCCAGTGGGGCCTTTTTGTTCCAGAGCCAACTAAGAGCAGCTAGTCACATTTACATTTCACATTTTAAGGCATTTTGCAGGCTTACAGTAATTCATACATACATTCATACACTGGCTGCCGACCAGCACAGCAGGAGCAGTTTTGGGTTCAGTATCTTGCCCAAGGACACTTTGACATGCAGACCAGGGGAATCGAAACAGCGACCTTCCGATAACAAGGTGCTGGCTCTACCCCTCCACTGTCACCACAGCCAAAGTTAGCTACAGCAAAGGGTATAATTTTCATTTGTTAACATCCAGCAGGTGTCATCCCTTAGTTTGCAGTGGTGAGAATATTGACAAAAGTAGATCAGATGGAGAGGATTTGAAGAATGTCTGCAAATATACGGATGGACAGGAACATGTTTACAGCACAGAACAACCAAGACAACTTGAAAATGAGACTGTCCTGTTCTAGGGAAGGGAACTCAACATCACCAGCAATACCAATCAGAATCAACCCCAACCTGCGATCCGTGATTTACTGCCAAGCTGTGGCTGCTGGAGGGAAGGAAGAGTGGGAATTTGCCTGGGAAATGTATCAGACCACCAGTGACACCTCAGAGAAAGACCACCTCCGTAAAGCTTTGTCTTGCACCAAGAAAACCTGGCTGCTCAACAGGTAAAACCAGCAAACAGATCCAAGACGACACATCAAGTCCTGATGTCTGTAGTCACATTGCACTATATTAGTGTTGTTTTCACTGTTTATGTGGTATCTTCCTACATTACAGACACACCTCTGATAAGGTGAATCCCATACAAGCAGGCCAGAGTTAGTCAGTGCTTTCCTTATCTTGCAGATACCTGGAATACACTTTGGACCCTGAGAAGATACGTCTCATGGATGTTGCCTCCAGTATTACCGATGTAGCGAGGAACGTGGCGGGGCAGGCGCTGGCGTGGAACTTTATCAGAGCACACTGGGACTACGTCAGTCAGGAGTAGGTTGCTATTTGGACTCCGTCTCCTGAATCTCATATTGAATTTTTACGGATGACATCTCTTTTTCTGAGTGACGAACAAGTATTTGAGACTGTGAAGTCGGGTTTGATGACTATAAACTTGAAATGTTTATATTAAGACAAGCTGCTAGTATTTTTGGTTTGAGGTTAATGATAGGCAATATTTTGCGTCAGTGCTGAACATTTTAATTTAGCCATTTCCCCAACAGATCTAGGAGAAAATTACAAGTATTCATGGTTTACCCCAAAACATATGTTTGTCAGAGCGGAGAGGCCGAGCCAAACACAGCAGCTAGAGTGTGAGAACTCTGATGAGGCGCTCTTTAAAGAACTGTCAGCATGTCAATCTGTCAATCGTTTGTCATATTATGACTTTGTAAAGTTGGTATGGCTAACATGCAACCTGTTTCCAATTTACACATCCATCAGACGCTGAGCAACATTACCATTCATTTTGGTGTTTGTGTCCGTCTGTTGAAAGCAAGTTCAACATTCAGTCTCCTTTTAGCTCTGTTTTTGCTCCCCAACCACTCCCCAAATATTTGGCTCTTCAGCTACTAGTGCTCTAATATGCTAAATCCAATACAATGAGCTAAAAAAA
>CAEMYA010000172.1:461257-489739 GCA_903131615.1 Diplodus sargus | reverse complement strand
TACCCCACGATGTTAGCTGTCAATGCTAACTCTCCGTTCAAGGAGCCCTGTAAGGAGTGGACCAAAAGTGTTCGCGTTTTCAGTACTGGCAAGTCAAGGGTAGCTTGAGCAATAAAGCTGATGTTGAAATTGACCGAAGTTCTCCTTTAAGTTCTG
This sequence comes from Diplodus sargus, assembly GCA_903131615.1. Classification (NCBI taxonomy): domain Eukaryota; kingdom Metazoa; phylum Chordata; class Actinopteri; order Spariformes; family Sparidae; genus Diplodus; species Diplodus sargus. The sequence goes on along the minus strand of CAEMYA010000172.1, from coordinate 489,583 downwards.
CTCAGCCAACAGAAAGAAGGCAGAGGCCCGAAAAACAGGTGGAGGGCCACCTCCACCACCTCTGATGGAGGCTGAGGGGATGGCCCTCAGCCAAAACTATGGCCGACCAGTGGCTGAAGGCATCCCAAGGGAAGCTCATCTGAGCCTGTCACCCCCCCCTACAAGTGCCTACATCAGATGTAAGTACACACTTGTGTCTTTTTAAAACATTTTTTTTAAATATGTATGTATGTATGTATATTATTCCTAATTGTTATATCTATCCCCACCCAACAGTTGAGGATGGTGTCATTTGCTTAGTTGAGCCTCCGACTGAAACAATTGAGCACCCTGAAGCTGTAAGTATTCCATACTCAGACCTTGCTCAGATAGTAGTTCAAAGTAATCTTTAACTGTTTCTTTTCCTGCATCACAGGAGGAGGAGGATGGTGATGATGATGATGATGATGAAGAAACGCTGTCAGCTGCCACCACAGGGAGAGATCCAGAGAGGCCTGCTGAGGTGTGTCTAAATATCATGTACTGCTACTGGCAGTGGTCTATCCATTCACATTCCTTTACATTGCCGAGTGGAATATAGTTTGACATGTAGCCTACACTGAAGTGATGAGCATGGAAAATGGACAAACAACTAGCACATTCTTGTCTTTCAACAGAACATTGCTGGGCATCACAAGGAGGGTCCTTCAACTTCCACAGCACAGCTTGATACAGTGAGAGTTTCGGTCAATACCATGTTAAATCTGTATGTAGAACTGTAGCAATTAAATGTTGTCCATATGTTTCCCAGTTACCAGTTAGGGAGTTATATAGAGTGCATCTAATGAAGACAATCGAAAAACAGAAAAGGAAATGGTCTACCTGGATCGTAAAATAAGAAAAACTGACCTTGAAATTCTATTACTGGAACGCCAGTTGAGGTGGGTGCATTGGTGAAATAGGTGAATATGTTAATGGTTGGAACTATATTACAAATCCTAACTGTTGCTTTTGTACTTGTAGGGAATAAAGAAGAACCAAATCACACATGAATTTGTCTTTATTTGACTGTTTGCATCAAAAGTAATTCCTGGTAATTAGGTCCCTTACAGCCCTTCCATCCCGGACATCTGCAGGCTGGGTAGGGTGGTCATCCTCAGGGTCATTTATTTGTAGGGCAGGGTGTTGCTCTCCTCTAATAATTGCAATATTATGGAGAACAACACAGGCCACAATGATGTCACACGCCCTTTCTGGGGTGACCCTGAGCCTACGAAGGCACTGGAATCGGGCCTTGAGCATCCCAATGGTCATTTCCACCCTGGCTCGTGTCCTGCAGTGAGCTTCGTTGTAGCGTTGCTGTGGGCCAGGGTCAGGGTCAGGGTAAGGGGTCAGCAGATGGGGCTGGCAGGGGTACCTTCTGTCTCCGAGTAGGTAACCATCGAACTCTCCTATGATAATACAAGATACAGTTTAATGTTTCAGTTGCAATAGGAGGAAAAAAATATTGATCATAGGATATAGCTTTACTGTATATAAACTCACCACGGGCAAATCTATCACTCAGCGTAGACTCACGAAAAACTCGAGTCATGCACAGACCCAGGCCACTTTGCCTCCACATTGTTTATCATGTTGGCTGCATCACATATGATCTTCACAGTGGGGAACAGTAATTAGCTGCAGTAGCTGTACTGAAGTATATTTCATCTGAAATGCTAAAAGCTATTATTTAGGCTTACCTGTACATTAATGCTGTGGACTGATCGCCTATTCACATAATCTCCTTCATTTATTGAAGGAGCTATTATGGGAATGTGAGTGCCATCTATGCAGCTAATCACACCTGGAAACCCTAAAATATATTAAATTGACTGATTAGTGCCTCAAGTTTCAAAGCTTTATGACATTACATTAATTATTGCTTACACTGATACCTGCAATTCTGTGGAACGCTTCCTTGAGATGTCTGATGGATCTGTGATTGGGGAACACTACAAACGCGTAAAGTAGGCGTTTCAGTGCCACTGTCACATTTCTGACAGCCCGACAGACAGTCGCCTTGGACACATGCTCTGCATCACCAATGTTGTATAAAAAACTGCCGTTGGCAAAAAACGAAGCGCAATACAGCGAATTTGTTCGGAACTGAGTGCATTTCCACGATGTGTCATGTGAGCAATGTGAGGGCGGAGTATATTGTTTAAATAAATTATTGATGGTGCAGAGAAACAGAAACGCTGAAATAGATACTCATCAGGGAATGATAACACATCCAATCGGGTCTGATAATCCTCTCCCGAGATTTCTGCGGAGTATTTGCGCTTCAACATCAACCGGCTCCTCGAGAAACGGACACGCCAAGTCTGCCACTGCCTTCAGTCTGCAGGCTTCAATTTAAGAGCAGGGGAAACTCAGGGTTAGTTGAAGCAAAACTGCCAGCGAGCAGGTTAGTTTCATAGAGTATGTTGCCCGGGTAACTGACTCAGAGTTACGCTGAACTTGCTTTGTGAAACCAAAAAACCTGAGTTTCTCTCATCTCAGGGTTAACAAACTCAGAGTTTTCACAAAACCCGCTTTCTGAAACGGGCCCCAGGACTATTGGCTTGGGTTTACGACTGAGGTAATCTGGCATGAGACTGGACCTTTATACAAAATGTGGTTAGCTTTCACCAAGCTATTTGTTTTTATTTAATTTAGAGGCTTGCTGTGATGCCACCATCAGGACAATTGTCTTGAGTTTCACATTGAGGACATCTGACATTTTGATCTGTCATCATCATCCTTGCTGGGTCTTGAACCCACAACCCCTAACACCAAGAACCAGCTCCTAACGCACTGGGCTAATTGGCTAGAAGTGAGACCTGCATCCTCCTGAGTCTGAGTCCTCCTTTTAGCCCAGGCCTGACAGTGACAATGTGAGAGGTGTTGCTCATACTAATGGACCTACGGAGAAACATAAACTGAATCTTCAAGCAACTTTTGACTTTACAGGGCTTGAGTTAGTGTCAGGTTGTTGATGAGTTGTCTTGCCAAAAAAAAAAGTCAAATTTGTCAAAATGTTTGCTAGGCTAAAAACACTGTGGGAAAAAGCAGATTTAAAAAATGAATAAATACAAGAGTGAAAAACAGATACATTTAGAGCAGCTAATTATTAAACACATTTATAATCAAATACCACAAGATCAGAGATGAGAGCTCTGAATTGCCTTAGTGGCAGAAAAGAGATAAAGTTTAAGGCCCTTGCAGATTATTCAATGTGCCCTGTTAGAAAATTAGAGGAAAGGTAAAAAGGGTCACCATCAATCCATCCATCCATCCATTTGTCGTCAGTGTCCACTGTGTACTCTGCGTGACTGTCATGAGCTAATGGTACTGTCCGATCTGACCATGTGGTGTTAGAAGTCCTGGCCTCATTGAGCATCTACGCAGGAACAGCTAATTCTCAATAGACTGGTCAGCTTGGCGGTCATGCTAAAGTTGTTTATATAAGCTGTTTGAACAATGATAAGGGGAAATGATGGCAGATAGCAAGAATGAACAAATATTTGATGGAGGACAAGCAGCTGTTTGTCAGGATGGCATTAAGCCAGTAGGTTGCATAGCACCCGTAAGTGATTCAGTGTGTCCCTTCAGACAACAGTCTCACAAGTAAGCCATTACATATGCAAATATGACAGAGACATGTAAAACAAATATGCACTAATCGTGCCAAAAGGCAAGACTGACAACAAATAGCATGTTACACACTATCCACACAGTCAACAAACTGATGGTCTGAGATCACACTGTTGCCTGAAAGAGGTGTATGCCACTTGCCATGCAAAAGTTATGCTCTATGAAAACAAATTTGATGGGAGAATGCGTGCACCCATGAGCCATGTGTATTATCATTTTTAAAGCAGGGGAACCAGTGACACAGCTGGTGAGGTGTTGAATCAAAGCCTTACTGTAAACTAAAACCTCCCACATATTTAATTCCACTGAGTATAAAATTTTTATCATATATACACATTATAATAAACAATCAAACCAGCCAAGCTATGTGTACTTTAGTTTTCTTGAATCATATTTATTTCATGAACACCTTTCAATTGTAAGAGATATATGCAGAGCCAAATCTCAAATTAAAATCTGCTAGATATTTCATCAGTGCTCTAACACCATCACTTTTGCCCCTGGGTGCAGCAACTCTTTTCTTTTTAAAGTCACCCAAAGTCTTTCACTGTAAAAGTGTCGCAGGATGAGGCGGGCAGAGCCATCAGTGGGAGTTCTTCTCTTGTACTGTTGGGGATGAAGCCACCCACATAACAGTTCTTCGGGTTTGGACTATTAGCAGCAACCACTTTTGACCAATAGGAGATATGCGTTCAAGGACTGTGGTTCATATTGATTTAGGATCATTCCTTTTCTTTGGCACTTGGAATGGTCCCGTTTGTGGTGTCTGTAGCTCTCTGTGGTATGTGGGTGTGCTGGTGGGCAGAGCCGGCCCTGGCCATAGGCAGTATAGGCAAATGCTAGGGGCGCTGTCATCCACGGGGGGCGCCGAAAACAGGGGAAGAAAAAATAATAATAATTAAAACAAATTCAATTTTTTTTTTTTTATACCAGTGTAGCCGGTCTGGCCTGACACTGGTTTGCCACGGGCTCTGCTTTGTGTTTGTGGATGGTGGAGAATGACACGAAGACAACTTCTGCCTTGCTGACTGGGGAAGTTTATTCTGTGTGAAACACATCAAGAATGAGAACAGCAACTTCTCTGTTACAGCTCTCCATTAAGCACACCTCTCCTCACGGGGTCCGGAAACCGAGTGAGAGTGACTACATTTTCCGTAACGACTCTCTATCAACTAAATAACACATAACATCAAATATTCTCCACCTAATCAGCAGTAATTTGTAGTTATCATTTCATTGAACAAATTGGCATAAAAAAATACATAATGGGAGCTCACATACCTGTGTAAAACACATCAAGAATGAGTATAGCAACTTCTCTGTTACGGCTCTCCATTAAGCACACCTTTAGAAACAAGAAATCACATCGGCCTGCATGAGAAACTGCAGCGAGGCTACTTTAGCTTAACTTAGCTTGCTACAGAAAAGTGCTGCACACTCCGGAATGATAATAATAAATGGGTGACATTTACCAAGCAACATTTGCACGTCTGTTTAGTGTTTTCTTACAACATTTTAACACACTTCAGGTGAGAACACTCGTCACTCTTACCTCTCCTCACAGGGTCCGGAAACCGAGTGAGGAGAACAGCGCGAATTCGCAGGAGGTGACATCACAGATGTCAAAGCTCACACAGTAAAATGAAACCTACCAAAATAAATTAAATTACCAAAATAAAAGCTCCCAAAAATAAACATAGAATTAGCTGTGAATACACACAAAGAAGAACAGCAGAACATGAAAAAGGGTTTTGGTGAAATATAAACTACATTATAATTATACATCGGTTACATCCACCCCTCCTAAATTTCACCAAAATCCAGACCATACCTCTAAATAAACCAATTATTACACTGGGACAACTGACCAAAACTTGGAAACCCGGCTGGGACTCACTAAGCTAAGCTCTAAGCTCTACCATCAGCTGTATATGCTACCAAAAATATCGGTTCAGAGAAACATAAGGGTGATCAAGCCTTGGTCCCTCTTAGATTAATATGATGCCTTTTACACCATACAGATTACCTGCCAATTCCAAACACAAAAAGCACACTGCATTCTGAACTTCACTATTGGCACAATGTCCCTCAAATACATGTTCACAAAAACACAGATACACAAAACAACAAGACAAGAAGCGACTGGGACCTCTTAATAACTAAACCTGTCAAATCCCTGAAGCCAAACGACTTTTGAACCATGGATTCAATGAGTCTATTAACTCTTTTTCTGACCCTGCCAACCCGTGTCGTGACCTCATGCTCTGTGTCTGCAGGCAGGTGCATTTCTGCAGCCGTATCATGAAGTGGGCCTACCAGTCGTGACTGTGTCCCTGTGCCACCATCTGTATTTGAGGGTTGTAAGCAAGTGTCGGATTTCTGTGAAAGTGCATCTGACAGGAGTGGGAAGTCTGAATCGGTTTCTACCGATCCTGGGGCATCCTGACCTGACTCATCCGACTCTGACAGTACCTCACTCAGAATCTCCTGACTCTGAGCATTCCCTGACATGCTCCTTATCCATGCACTGGTCCTCACCTCTGAATCCTCTTCCTCCAAAGAATCCATGAAATTAGATACACATGCCCCTTCCTCTGATTCAATGTCACTCAACTCCCCATCGACTGTCTCAACAGGAAGAAAACTTATATCCAACACCAAGTTACGGTGCACCACCTTTGTGTTGCCATCTGCGTCTTCCAACTTGTATGTGTGGGTCTGTAGATTTCTGTCTTTGACTGTGTACACTGTCGCATTCCATTTATCTGCCAACTTTTTTTCTTTCCTCTTTCTCCCTTGTTTGCAACAAGCACTCTGTCACCATGTTCAGATGAGTGCCTTTCAGTTTTCTGTTATAGCCTTCTGCTTGCTTGTCTTGTTCTTTGATGGCATGCTTTGTGGCAATACTGGCTGCTTCATGAAGGTGTGACAAGAGTGTTTTCACATAGTTCTTGTGATCAACAACCACTGGGTCGTGCAGCACTTGTTTGAACATCACATCCACAGGAAGCCGTGGAATACGTGAAAACATAAGCTGAAACGGTCAGCGTTTGAATCTGCTGAGGCTACTTGTGTTTCTCTCGTAGGGAAGCTATCGCAGCATGCTTCCAAGTGTCCGATTAAATCTCTCATTCCCTCCGTTTCCCATGGGATGATATGCAGTAGTATGTGACTTGGAGACACCAGACAGTCTGAGCAGTTCGGCTATGAGCTTGCTTTCAAAATTAGCACCCTGATCAGAATGGACACGTTGAGGGAATCCATACACACAGAAAACGTGATCCCACAGCTTCCTGGCCACTTGTTTAGCAGTCTGATTTGTGCAAGGGAAAGCATGGGCCAACTTAGTGAAGTGATCCGTCACAACGAGAACATCCACTGAATGCTGTTTATGATCCTCCGCACTCCAGAAATCTATGCATACTAACTCCATAGGGGCAGATGTTCTGATGCTCTCGAGGGGGGCTCGAGCAGACGGGTCAGGTGTTTTGGCCAGAATACACCTTTGACAGCACTTGACATACTCCTTCACATCGGACTCCATCTTTGGCCAAAAGAACCGCTGCCTCGCGAAATGCAGGGTCCTAGCCTGCCCCTGATGCCCAGCAAGATCATGTATGCCCTGTAAGGCTTTTTCTTTGAGGCTTTAAGGCAAGGCAAGGCAAGGCAAGGCAAGTTTATTTGTATAGCACAATTCAGACAACAGGCAACTCAAAGTGCTTTACAGGCACACACAAATTACATTAAAAGACATAAAAACGTCATATAAAAGACATTAAAAATTGCATTAAAAAAACATTGAGAATTGCATTTTAAGAACAGTAAAAACATTAAGAACATTTTTTTTTAAAAATTGCATAGGCGAAATAGGGGGCCAAGCCCCCTCGCGTGATTTGGACCCCACGCACCGCAGAGCCCACGGAAGTTGGCCACAAAGGATAACGGGCTAGCGGCAAAAGTGAGGACACAGGCCAACATCTGAGCCGTGGTATTCGCTGTAATGGGAAGTGCACTGGAAGTGCAAAAGGCTGAATGTGTGCCGATTTGGATTTGTTGTACTAAGCCACGCCCACATTGACCAGTCATGAGCACCTTCAAGACATGGTTTCAGGATTGGCCCTACATCATACCGAGCAAATGTCCTGAAAATTGGTGTAGCCTTTCGAGAGATATAAACTTCCCATCTTTTTAGCGCCCCCTCGTCGCCAAAATTCACCAAATTCGGCTCATATCTTCCCAGTCTCATGGCAACTAAGGATCTGAAATTTGATGTTGATAGCATTTAGTTTGACCGAGATATCAAACAGTTTACATTTGAATAGCTAGTTACAGAAATGTGTTCGTTAATTATTCGCACATTTTTTGACCGAGCAAAATACTTTTGATAACTTTAGATCAGGTCCAGCTGAAGAGGATACGTGCCAAGTTTCATGCAGATCGGACAAAATCCCAAGGAGGAGTTTGAAAAAGTAGGTTTTCCAGTTTTTGCAACTTTGTGAAAAAACTTTCTTGGCTCCATTCAGGGAATCTGGGGATACAAGGTTTTTGAATGTGCGACATACGGTTTGGGAGTTACAGGCAAAAACGTGTTTTCCTAGGTTATAGCGCCCCCTGCAGGCAGATATATGTAGTTTTTTGTGTCTGAGATATTCGCAGGAGTCTGGACCAACCCTCCAAATTGCACCGCCCTCCCTTGCACGGTTTAGCCTGCAGCACCACTTTCAGCCAGAGAAAAATAAAAATAAAAAATCTTTACAATTACAATAGGGTTCCTAGCACCGCTGGTCCTAGGAAACGCGTATGCTTGCATACACGTTCCCTCGGCCCCTCGGGCTTGGCCCCCTAATAAAGTTAACGATTCTCATCACATTTTCATTATTAGTTTTTATTAGTCACATGTATGGCACACATCAAGCATCTGATGTTTTTTTTTATTAAAATGTAACATCCAGTGGTCACATATTCTTCTCTTCTCTCTTCAGATGCACTTTTAACATATTTCTCCACCAGCCCAGTGACACAGCATCAGGTGCTCCTGTCCCTCTACCTCAACACAGCAGAGTGACACAGCATCAGGACTAAAGGCACCAATAGACCTTCTGACTGGCCATCTCTTCTAACTGACAAAGTGAGATGAGAGTTAGTTCACAGAGGACCATTTCAAATAAAAAAACAGTTAAACATTTCCACAAAACAAAGATGGGAGAGTGTCAAGATGACTTTTTAACAGAGTCTTAGTCAATGCTGAAAAAATTCAAAAGAAGCTGGCTGATGCACTCAAACAGAAATGATAGCTTGCACTGCTTCTGCTAATCCAAAAGTATACAGACTTAGTAAGGAAGGACTAAAGGACTGGAAAAATTCTGAAGGCTCATGAGGATAGCCGGGAGCACAATACCCACATGGCAACATGGAAGGAGTTGGAGGTCGTTTTGCAAAGTGGCTGACAATAAATGAGTTAGAGATGGCACTCTGAGGCTGAGAGATGTTTGCACAATGCCTTATTTATATTGTATTTTTAATACCTGTTTCTTTCTTCAGTTTTTATTTGGTGTGATATTTTTGACTTAAAAGGAATAAAATCTTGAATACATGCATGCAGTTTCTGTGTGAGAATTGATTGTGAAATTGACAGCGATGCAAGAGGGCGCCAACTAAGATCTTGCCTAGGGCACCAAATTACTCAGGGTGCTGGTGGGTGATCCACATTTTCTTCTGGGCCTCCGATGCCACCGTTGCTCCTCTGCTCCTCTGCTCCTCGGAAACCAGTGTACATCCTCCTCTGAGCCTCTGGTGCCAGCGTTGCTCCTCTGGTACTCTGGATGCTGGCATACATCTTCTTCTGGGCTTCCGGTTCCAGCATTGTCCTTCAGGTGTGAAGGTCATTCCCAGAATCAAATCAAATCAAATCAATTTTATTTATATAGCCCAAAATCACAATCACATTGCCTCAGTGGGCTTTACAATCTGTACAGTGAACAACATCCTCTGTCCTTAGACCCTTGATTCGAGTGAGGAAAAACTTCACATGTTGATGGAAAAAAAACCTTTTAACAGAGTAAAAAAAAACAATGGAAGAAACCTCAGGAAAAGCCACAGAGGAGGGATCCCTCTTCCAGGATGGACAGACATGCAATAGATGTTGCATGTACAGAAAAGAGCAACAAATCACAGTTTACAAGTTACATCAACAGAAAGTCTGACACAAGGGATGCGGCCAACGCTTTATGTCTCCGTAGGTGATGAGGAAAATGGCCCACTGGATGTAGAAGGACCCGGCTGATATCTTCTGCCTGGTGGAGGTGTCCTCTTACAGTGGGATGAGTGGATCCAAGTTGGATGACCCTCACACTTGACTGCTGCGTTGGTGGTAAGCAGGACGTGTTGTGGTTTCAACCAGCTGTGTTTGAGGGCGTTTTTCCTCTGGAACTCTCTGATGCAGATCCAGTCTCCTGGTTGAAGGTTGTTGCATGGCTGGTCGCTAGGAGGTGACTTGACAGCTTTTGCTTGTCTGAGGACAAACTGAACAACAGACGTTAATGCAGAGCACAATGTTCGCATAGACTCATCCATGGCATGAAGGTTCATCTTCTTCATCTTGAGTTGCTTAGCAAGCATTTTGTTAAAGAAACAAAATCAGCCTTCTTACAGGCCCAGGCTTTGGCCCGGTTGGAGAACGTATATCTACATACTCGAATATTGTCAAATCATTACATTTTCAAGGTACAAGGAAGTTGGTGCCACAACGCGTCCACCGTTGTGGACCCACACGTTATTCACATTTTTACATCCATGGAAAAGCCTCAGTTTATGCTCCTTCAAATTAGCTGATTCTTGTAAAAAAGAGAACTTTGTTGGGAAAAGCAAGATCCATCCATCCATCCATCTTCTTCTGCCTTATCCGGGGTCGGGTCGCGGGGGCAGCTGCCTCAGCAGGGACACCCAGACTTGCCTCTCCCCGGACACTTCCTCCAGCTCTTCCGGGAGGATCCCAAGGCGTTCCCAGGCCAGCTGAGCAACATAGTCACTCCAGCGTGTCTTGGGTCTTCCTCGGGATCTCCTCTCGGTGGGACATGCCAGGAACACCTTCCGAGGGAGGCGTCCGGGGGGCATCTGAAACAGATGCCTGAGCCACCTTAGCTGGCTCCTCTCGATGTGGAGGAGCAGCAGCTCTACTCCGAGCTCCTCGTGAGTGACAGAGCTCCTAACCCGATCTCTAAGGAAGCGCCCTGCCACCCTGCTGAGGAAACTCATTTCGGCCACTTGTATCTGGGATCTTATTCTTCAGTCATGACCCAAAGTTCATGGCCATAGGTGAGGGTAGGAACATACATTGACCGGTAAATCAAGAGCTTCGCCTTTAGGCTCAGCTCTCTCTTCACCACGACAGACCAATACAACGACCGCATTACTGCGGCCGCTGCACCGATACGCCGGTCAATCTCACGCTCCATCCTTCCCTCACTCGTGAACAAGACCCCAAGACACTTAAACTCCTCCACTTGAGGTAGGAGCTCTCCCCCAACCCGGAGGGAGCAAGCCACCTTTTTCCGGTCGAGAACCATAGCCTCGGACTTGGAGGTACTGATTCTCATCCCAGCCGCTTCACATTCGGCTGCAAACCGCCCCAGGACATGCTGGAGGTCCTGGCTCGAGGGAGCCAACAAGACCACATCATCTGAAAAAAGCAGAGATGAAATCCAGCGGCTCCCGAACCAGTACCCCACCCCCCTCTCCCCCCGGCCTGTGGCTGCGCCTAGAAATTTTGGCCATAAAATAACGAACAGAACCGGTGACAAAGGGCAGCCCTGCCGGAGCCCAACATGCACTGGGAACAGGTCTGACTTACTGCCGGCAATGCCAACCAAGCTCCTGCTCTGTTCGTACAGGAACCATACAGCCCTTGGTAGAGGGCCTCCGACCCCGTACTGGAGCACCTCCCACAAAATGCCACGAGGGACAAATGCTTTCTCCAAGTCCACAAAACACATGTGGACTGATTGGGCAAACTCCCATGAACCCTGTAGCACCCTGCAAAAACTGCATTGTTCCTCCTGAATCTGAGGTTTGACTGTCGGCCGAATTCTCCTCTCCAGTACCCTGGAATAGACTTTCCCAGGGGTCCTGAGGAGTGTGATCCCCCGATAGCTGAAACACACTCTCTAGTCCCCCTTTTTGAATAGGGAGACCACCACCCTGGTCTGCCAGTCCAGAGGTGTCTGTGCACTGTCCCCGACTGCCATGCGATGCTGCAGAGACGTGTCAGCCAAGACAGCCCCACAACATCCAGAGACTTGAGGTACTCAGGGCGGATCTCATCCACCCCCGGTGCCTTGGCCCCCACCTCCACTATAAACAGTGCTGGTAGAGGACTGTTTCCCCCTTATGACGCGCCGAATGGTTTGCCAGAATTTCTTTGAGGCCAACCGGTAGTTCTCCTCCATGGCCTCCCGAACTTTTCCCAGACCCAAGTTTTTGCTTCCGCTTGGCCTGCCAGTACCCATCAGCTGCCTCAGGAGTCCCTTGAGGCAACCAGGCTTGATAGGACTCCTTCTTCAGCTTGACAACATCCCTTACTTCCGGAGGCCACCACCGGGTTCGGGATTGCCACCACGACAGGCACCGGAGACCTTACGGCCACAGCTCCGGACAGCCACGCCAACAATGGAAGTGGAGAACATGGTCCATTCGGACTCAATGTCCCCAGCCTCCCTAGGTATCTGGTCAAAGCTCTCCCGGAGGTGGGAGTTGAAGACCTCCCTGACAGAGGGTTCCACCAGTCGTTCCCAGCAGACCATCACAATGCGTTTGGGTCTGCCAGGTCTGTCCAGCTTCCTCCCCTGCCTGTGGATCCAACTCACCACCAGGTGGTGATCAGTTGACAGCTCAGCCCCTCTCTTACCCGAGTGTCCAAGACATACAGCCGGAGGTCAGATGACACGACTACAAAGTCGATCATTGACCTCCGTCCTAGGGCATCCTGGTGCCAAGTGCACATATGGACATCCTTATGCTTGGACATGGTGTTTGTTATGGACAAACTGTGACTAGCACAGAAGTCCAGTAACAAAACACCACTTGGGTTCAGATCGGGGAGGCCGTTCCTCCCAGTCACACTCTCCCAGGTAACACTGTCACTGCCCACGTGAGTGTTGCAGTCCCCCAGTGGAACGACGGAGTACCGGGTTGGAGCACTCTCCAGTACCCCTCCCAGGGCCTCCAAGAAGGCCGGGTACTCTCCACTGCTGTTCAGCCCATAAGCCGAAACAACAGTGAGAGACCTATCCCCAACCTGAAGGCGCAGGGAAGCAGCCCTCTCGTTCACCGGGGTGAACTCCAACATAATGGCGGCTGAGCTGGGGAGCTATAAGCAAGCCTACACCAGCTCGTCGCCTCTAACCGTGGGCAACTCCAGAATAGAAGAGAGTCTAGCTTCTCTCAAGGAGTTTGGTTCCAGAGCCCAGACTGTGCGTGGAGGTGAGCCCGACTATCTCTAGCTGGTACTGCTCAACCCCCCGCACTAGCTCAGGCTCTTTCCCCCCAGCGAGGTGACATTCCATGTCCCCATGGCTGGAGTCAACGAAAAGCAAGATCATTAGCGGTTAAGAAAGGACATAGTTTTACAAGGACAGGAATACCAATTTTGGCAGCTGCTTCGGCTGGGAACATTTCCTCTTGAACCAGGGTCCTGGGATTTAGTGTGAGCTTCACAGTAATCAACAGCAAATAGATGAAGGAAATCATGTTTGGAGTCTTTGTAAATGGTGACAGTTTTATCTTTTGCTGGATGACAGGCTCTCATCAGTGCATGCCACTCAGCTTCATGGCACTCCATATTCTCTATAAGATGAGCCATCAGTGTAGAAAACTAGATCTGGAGTTTAAAAAAGGAGTTTCTGAAAGGTCAGTTATGGAGATCGCCATGATCCTTTGTAGACAATAGTTTGGCAGGGTTAAGAATAGAACGTCTTTCTAACGTGATGTGTGGAGTAGTTGGTGTCAGTACATCCCATACTGACGGGGGCACACCAGACATTACTCTATCATGGACTTCCCCTTTCCCTTCATGTATGGGTTGATTGTGATCAATCAGAGCAGCTAAATCAGTTATTTTTGTTATGTTGATTAATCTCTAAAAAGATGTCGTCGGATTTGCAATAGATGGTGCAATTTAGTGTGCATAACAGATTACGCCTAACAGATTCATGGGTGTGGTATCTGACAAAAAAAAGGAGTGGGAAATAATGAATCTTCACGTTTTCAGTGAAAGGACCTATAGACATTGTAGTAGGCTTAGATGTAGGTAGACAAATGAAGATTCCTCCAACCCCCACAGCTCTAACTGTTTCTTCAGATGCTTTCAAATGTGAAGATTTGGTTGGTTTTAATGTGGTAAAAGAGAAGCTCCTGGGTCTACCAAAATTCTGTTACATCTCATTTATCATTAAATAAACTCTTTTGTTTTTGCTAATTTGATTAGTGGAGTTTGGGTTTCAATTTCTCCTGTTTCAATTTGGTCACTGACCTGACAGCTCTATTGGTTATACTGTGGGGTCAGTCGGTCTTCTATTTGGTTGCTTGATGGAGTTGCCATGGGCAGGGTGCGTGGGGCTGCCTTGTTTGGGCAGTTCCTTACCCAATGACCTGGCTCCTCAAATAAGAAGCAATTCTCATGGTTAGAGAACGATGGCCTGTGGCTTTGCTCATGACGTGAGGGCCAACGTCTTTGGCACCCGCTTTCTTTTTGGAAGCTTCCTTTGCCACTGCGTTCTCCTCGAGTCGTTCCGCCTGTGTCGTGAAACCAATAGCATTTCATGCATTCTACATTTTCTTTGTTCTGTATTATCCCAATCCCAATGGTGTTGTGCTATTCCTACTAAAAAATTCTGACTGCTGTTTCTAGCTTTCTTAGGCTCCAAGGTTTGTAGACAACTTCTTTTCCCATTCTAAATTGTGGAGCTAATTTTGTGGGGTTTTTTTCTTTAGTTTTCTACTTTTCTTGTTGGAACCCACCCTTGTCCTTCTACCGGAGTTTTCATCTCAGGTCTTGGGTATTCAAAAACCCAGTCGTCATCAGTGCTATCAACACCTGTCCAATTGACTGTCCAGCTTAATCTTAGTCTGCGTTCTTTTTTTTCTCCTTCTTCTTCTGAAAAATATACATCCCAGTATTGGATGAGAGCAGGGATTCTCGTCCCCCAAATCAGACTCACAGGATATATACTTGGTCTTTTTTCTCTCACCATGTTGATGTTAAGTAGGATGCTAACCCCTCAATGCTTGGCATCAAAACCATACAAAATCAACTTCACAAAACACACAGCAAACTTAGTTAAAATCACACATTTAACATAGTTATCAAACCGGGTCTAGATGTCCTGTGATTAATTAGTTGGTGTTACGCAAAATGTGTATCTGCAGGGTTTAGGAGACAGGAATCACCATTCAGGTCTGAAGGTCAAAGGGCTCTTCCCAGACGTCGCTCCAAATGTGTATTTTCTTCCTCACAGCCAATCAGTCTGGGGATGGCTGCAAGACTATCTCCAAAAGATTCCAGCTCGATCCATCCATTGTAAGACATATCGTTTACAAATGGAGGGTCTTCAGCATGACAGCAACTCTGCCTAGAAGTGGATGCCCATCAAAACTATCACCCAGAAGCACCAGAAAAATAAATCAAGTAAAGACCAACCCATACATCACTTCTATAGAGTTGCAGACCTCTCTGGTAGCATCTGGGACAAATGTGCATGCATTTACAATCAGACGAAAATTGAACAGCAATTCATGGGAGGTTTGCTAGGAGGATGCCCCTGCTCTCAAAAAAGAAAAACGCTGCCCATTCCAACTTTGCCGGAGAGCACTTGGAAAAACCAGGGGCCTTCTGGAAGTCCATTTTCTGGACAGATGAGTCAAAAATGGAATTATTTGCTCACAATCAAAACCACAATGTTTGGAGAAAGCCAACACTGCATATCAAGAAAAGAATCGCCTTCCAACAGTGAAGCATGGTGGTGGAAATGTGAAGGTCTGGGGCTGCTTTTTCTGATTCTGGACCTGGATGACTCCATATTATCCAGAGAAGCATAAATTCTCAGGCCTATTAACAAATTCTTCACCGGAATCTCCTGCTGTCGGTCAGGGAGTTGAAACTGGGACGAAAATGTATTATGTAACAAGACAATGACCCAGAGCATTCCAGCAAAACTACAAAGGAATGGCTTCAGAAAATGAGGATTCGTACTCTGGATTGGCTCAGTCAAAGTCCGACCTTAATCCAATTGAAATGTTGTGGCAAGACCTGAAAAAGTTGGTATATGCCAGATGTCCCTTCAACATCTCTTGACTGGGTGAATTCTGCAAGGAGGTTTGGTTGAAGTAATGGCCGCAAAAGGAGGTGCCACAAGCTACTAACTAAAAGGGTTCACATACTTTTGCACATCTTTTTGTGTGTGTGTCCATTATTTTAAAGGTGTTCTTTGCAAATTGAGATTTGAATGTGTGTTTAATATTGTTATAAGGGCCCGAGCAGGGAACCTGCAAGGACCCTATTGTTTTTCTAAGGATTATTTATTAGGGGGCCGGCCAAGGGGCCGAGGGAACGCGTATGCAAGCATACACTTGGTTGGTCCAGACTCCTGCGCATATCTCAGACAAAAAAAACTACATATATCTGCCTGCAGGGGGCGCTATAACCTAGGACAACACGTTTTTGCCTATAACTCCCAAACCGTATGTCACACATTAAAAAACCTTGTATCCCCACATTCCCTGAATGGAGCTGAATCACTTTGCAATTGGCCACGCCCAGAATTTTTTTCCGCTAAATCGCAAAAACTGGAAAACCTACTTTTTCGAACTCATGGGACACGATCACTTCTGCTGCACAATTCGTTCGCTAAATTGCCACAGATGCAAAACCTACTTTTTCGAACTCCTCCTTGGGATTTTTTCCGATCTGCGTGAAACTTGCCACATCCACTCTTCAGCTCGACCTGATCTAGAGTTATCAAAAGAATTTTGCTCGGTCAAAAAATGCGCAAATTATTAACCAATACATTTCTGTGGTTCGCTATATAAATGGAAACTGTTTGATATCTTGGTAAAACTAAATGCTATTAACACCAAATTTCAGATCCTTGGTTGCCATGACACTGGGAAGGGATGAGCCACATTTTGTGGATTTTGGCCACTAGGGGGTGCTAAAAATATGGGAAGTTTATATCTTTTGAACGGCTGCACCAATTTTTTTACGAAATTTGGTTGTATGATGTAGGGCCAATCCTGATGCCATATCTTGAAGGTGGTCATGACTGGTCAATGTGGCCGTGGCTCATTACAACAAATTCAAATCGGCACACATTCAGCCTTTTGGAGTTCCAGTGCACTTCCCATTACAGCGAATACCACGGCTCAGACGTTGGCCTGTGTCCTCACTTTTGCCCTGAGCCCGTCATCCTTTGGGGCCAACTTCCATGGGCTCTGCGGTGCACGGGGGGCCTTGGCCCCCATTCATAACGGCTTGCAGTTCTAGTTAGTTTTATTTTTCTCCGGCTAAAAGTGGTGCTGCAGGCTAAACCGTGCAAGGAAGGGCGGTGCAATTTAGAGGGTTGGTCCAGACTCCTGTGAATATCTCAGACACATAAAACTACATATATCCGCCTGCAGGGCGCTATAACCTAGGCCAACACGTTTTTGCCTATAACTCCCAAACCGTATGTCGCACATTCAAAAACCTTGTATCCCCAGATTCCCTGAATGGAGCTGAATCACTGTGCGATGGCCACGCCCACTTCCCTCACAAAGTTTTTTTCGCAAAATCGCAAAAACTGGAAAACCTACTTTTTCGAACTCCTCCTTGGAATTTTGTCTGATCTGCGTGAAACTTGGCACGTACACTCTTCAGGTGGACCTGAAGTTATCAAAAGAATTTTGCTTCGTCGAAAAAAGTCGCAAATTATTCACAAACAAATTTCTGTAGCGAGCTATAAAAATGTAAACTGTTTGATATCTCGGTCAAACTAAATGCTATTAACACCAAATTTGAGATCTTTGGTTGCCATGAGACTGGGAAGGGATGAGCCGAATTATGCAAAGTTTGGCCACTAGGGGGCGCTAAAAATATGGGAAGTTTATATCTCTTGAATGGCTACACTGATTTTTTACCAAATTTGGTCGGTATGATGCAGGGCCAATCCTGAGGCCATATCTTGAAGGTGGTCATTAGCAGTGTTGGTCATGTTACTTTAAAACAGTAATTAGTTATAGTTACTAGTTACTTCTCCCAAAAAGTAACTGAGTTAGTAACGGAATTACTCTAATATAAAAGTAATTACTTACCAGGAAAAGTAACTCTTGCGTTACTTTCTTTTCTTCCCCTTTTGAGCTCGGCATTGATTTTAATGTACTCTCCATCTATGTATTTAGAAAATGTCTTTCTGCATGGCGGACCGGCACCTGCTCTCCCTGGTATTTAGCTAATGAAGGAGTCTGGGTCAGCTGTTGATAACGGGAGCATGTTCTCAACAACATACCTGCCTATCATTGCATTCAGTTCAGTCTGTGTCACAAGTTTTAGTGAAGCTGGAGCAGAAACATCCAGTTTTAGCTGCTTGGACGGCTCCGTGTCCTTCTGTGTTAGCGGAGCTCGCGTTAGCCACACTTGGCCTGCTATCATCATCAACAGTGTCAACAACGGAGTTTTTGGCCACTAGTGTTGTAGACGCGGGCGCAGTTGAGAGATGCTTCATTAGATTAGAGTTGCTTAAAACGGACGTGGACAAAGGAGGTTAAAGTAGTGTCTGTACTTCCACTTTGAAAACGTAAACTTTCCCTCTGGACTCGCCATTGCTGCAGCTCACCCCTGCTAGTTTGTGTGTGCGAGGCTGTGTGGTTTGTGTGTAAACCGAACACAGCCTCTGATTGGCTAACGAACTCTCACTCTACCTTAGAGAGCCAATCATCACCTCATCACCGGTTGTCCCGCCCCTCCCTCCTGCCTCACCGGAGAAAAATAAAGCAGCCCTGCTGCTCCGGTGGCTGAGAGCCGAGTCGAATGTCAACAGCTTCAATGAGAAACTTCAATTTGTAACGTGCCGCATTTTATAGTCGGTAGCGGTAACAGCGTTGTAACGATGGGAAAAGTAATTCATTAGATTACTCCATTACTGAAAAAATAACGCCGTTAGTAATGCCGTTATACTTAAACGCTGTTACTCCCAACACTGGTCATGACTGGTCAATGTGGGCGTGGCTTATTACAACAAGTCCTAATCGGAACACATCCAGCCTTTTGCACACACCACGAGTTTAAAGGTCGAATTGTTTACTGTGGTTAACAGTCAGTATATAAAGCTATCATGCTGTTTTGCAGTCTATAGGGCCAAACACTGTACTCCTCTCATTATTTGTTCTTTATGTAGATTGAAGAGGGTTCTTCTGATTTTAGCATACATTGTTTAATACCAGCAGGAGGAGCAGCCCACCAAATCACAGGAAAACCGTTGTCAACGAAAGGTGTTGCGTTGACGAGCAGCATGCCTCAACGCGGATGGACTGCGAGGGCCCGTTCATCGCTGCTTGGAGCTTTAATTTTACCGTTTTTACAAAAACAGAGACCGTGTCTGGAGGGTTCACAAACTTTCAAGCAGCACTGTATACAATCTCCCCATGACCTCATCAGTGGACTGGGTCTTTCACACTGTTATAATTCAGCCGCTGCCCCTCACCCGACCTCCTGGTCTCCTGTCTTTGGCCCTCCTCCACCCTGGCCCTCATGTGTCCATTCTTGCTTTTCAGTTCCTCCTGTGTGTTTTTTCCCTCTCAGTGTTTTCCGTTCGTTACCTCACCTGTCCTTTTCCCTCCTCACTCCAGCTGTTCCTCATCCCATCGTTAGTGTCTCTGTGTATATAGTCTTTGTTCTCCCCCAAGTCCTTGTCAGTACGTTCTGTCTGTCTTCTTCCATGTTACTTTGTCTTTGTTTGTGTTCTGTCTTCCCTGTGTTCCTACCTGTGTTCCCAGTAGTGTTGTGTCGGTCGCGAACGTGTCTTTCAAACGAACTAATCTTTTGAGTGAACGAAGTGAACGGAATCACTTCAGGAACTGATTCGTTCCTTTCTCAGTTCAGTTGAGCTCAGCAGCGAACATGCCGGCCGGGAGTGGAACTGCCGAACGTGATTCTCAGCAGGACGTGAATCACATTCGCGCCGTCACTCACTTTCGCAAACGTGATTCACGATCACGCTGATTTAGTGACAGCGCTGCCCGAACGTGATTCACGTCCTGAATCTCGTTCACCTACTGTGCTGAAAGAGGCGCTGTGTCACTCACTCACTCACTCAGGGCAGAGGGGTAGGAGAGGAGACATTCACATTCAGTAACCATACTGCTAAAACTAGCGCTGTGTTGCTAACATCAGTGTAGCATCATGTTAAGTTATTTTACACAGTAAAACAGTAAAAGTCACTCACGTTCACGTCACTCATGTTCGCGAACGTTATTCACGTTCACGCTGATTCAGTGACTCAGGGCAGAGGAGTAGGAGAGGAGAGATTCACCTTCAGTAACCGTACTCCTAAAATTAGCGCTGTGTTGCTAACATCCGTGTAGCATCATGTTACGTGATTTTACTGTGCACAGAGGACACTTTCACCATGTAATAATTTTAGTGCATGTATACCACTCAAAGCAGCGCTGCGTCTCACACGAAAGATTGTGTACTATAGTCCGTGAACGCACCGTCCCTCAGTAAGTGGACGTGAACCTCAGGGCTCAATCATGAACTGAATGACTGTTTATCAGTTCAGGGAGTTGGAGAGCACTGAACGATTCGGTGAACGAATCTTTTGAACGAATCATTTTAATGAACGGATTCTAGAGATTCAGTACAGTAAAAAGAACTGCCGTTCCCATCACTAGTTCCCAGCACTTATTTGGTTTGAACTTTATTTACTTGCTCTTTTGTACTTAATTTCTCATATTTGCTCCTGCCTGCTCCTCTTGTTTCTCCCTGGCATGTTTCTGTTTTTTGTTCCCCGTCTTTGGTCATTGATTTGAACTTTTCTTTTCTTTGCACTTTGTTTAAGCTCTTTAGTTTCAACTTCATTGTTTTGTCTTTTTGGCTTGCTTTTTGTTTACTCTGGATTTCTTGGTTTTTGTATTAATTTCAGCTATGATTATTAAAGCTTGCTTTTTGTTCCCCCATTTCCTGCCTCCTGTGTTTGCATTTGGGTACTCACCATGCTAAAACCATAACTTGACACACATGTGTAGCACACAGGAATTAGTCCACCTGGCACATACAGCTCATCTGGTCAATGTCCAAACAGCAATCAAAACTGCATACATAACTTATTTCTCATTTTGGTTTGTACTAACTTGGCAATTTTCATAATCATATTTATTATTTATTAATGACAATACACTGCACAAACTGTTTATAATTATACTGTTTATATTTGTACATATGTATATACTATTCTATTTTTATTTCTGTTCTAGCGCCTCTTCTTACCTTTTTATTATATTGGTTATTTTTTAAATATTATTATTTATATGGTTTTCACAGATATATACAATCTCCCCAGGACCTCAGAACAGTGGACTTGGTCTTTTACAGGTGTAGCATGCAAGAATTAGTCCGCCTTTCACATACAGCTCGTCTGGCCAATGTAGACACAGCCCAGGGTAGCAGTTCATGTGTGAACACTGCTATAGGGATTAAATAAACAGTACGTGCAAACCTCTTCACTCCAAACTTTTCTGTTTTATTGCTTTTTATCTTGTGTGGCCTGACCTTTTCAAGTGATCATGGTGGAGAGGAGGTCATGTGACTCCGACACCACTTGGTATTGCCTTCTCAGTCGTCTCCTGGATCCACACACTTTACATATATTATTATTTGTATCAGATATTCTATCAATGCAATTTGTAGAGTGTGATTTTATTGTTGTGTTCTGTACATGAAACATCAAGTACCTGTCTGTCTGTCCAAGCTTTTACTTACTCCAATCAAGGGGACAGAGACAGAGGATGTCGTTCACTGTACAAATTGTATGCCCACTGAGGTAATGTGATGGTGATTCTGGGCGATATAAATAGAATTGACTGAAGTCTGTTATACCTGGAGGCTGCAGGGGAAGCAGGAGAGCATGTGCTGACAAATAAGAGGGAGGAGGTGCCAGTCGGTCTCTCTCTCTCTCTCTCTCTCTCTCTCTCTCTGTCTATGCTGCCAGGCTAACCCAAGATGCTTGCTTTAAAATTGTTCTGGTTTAACCTTCAGCACATGGTGACTCAGAGTGTGAAATGCATTTGTATTCAATTTCCTTTAAAGGCCTGCTTCCTGCACCCTTCCTTGGGGTATCACTGTTGGGTGTACTGTTGCACTTCATGGAGCATACTACTGCCATCAGCATATTACTGCTGATGGCAGTAGTATGGCATGTTCCATCAGAAGGCTGTTACCAAAGGACAAAGCCTTTGTGCCCACCCCACTACTCTGTGCCACCCATGCACTCAAGAAACATGTAATGACCACATCTAGCCAAGGGAGGTTGGGATGACATGTCTATAGAGCTTTGCTTCTCCTGAAGCCGCAAAGATTCAGAAGAACTACTACTTTTAAAGATTCAAAGTACCACAAAGGGGGTTCAGGGTTCAAGTGGAGTAATAGGGGACAATGAGCCATTTAAGATACTAGTGCAGTGCCCGTAGGAAATATGTGTTCCTATAGAAAAGTGGGAGGTTAAGAAGCATTTTCACTGATGGCCAAATGAGGCTGTTTGAAGGTGGAACGTCAAGGATATTTAGATTTGTTGTGAAATCCGATATTCCAGGGAATAATTGGCCGTTTGTGACTTTTTTGATTTTGCCATTATATTTCACCTTAAAACTATTTACTTGATATGATTATTTTCAGCACAACCTCACATGTGTGACTGTACAGTTATTTTTTCATTTTGACATATTGTACTAACACAATGGACCTAAAATCACAAAAAACATAAAATCCGAGTAGAAAAAGTTAGATTTTTTTACTGTGAAAACCACAAATATGTTTAACAAACCATTTTTTATTACTTGTAATGCAAATATAAATTGTTGTTTGCTGAATAAGTGCATACATTATACACATTTACAAAGTTCTGTGTAACTATTTACATTTAAATGCAGGCAATGCTCAGGTCTGCCTGAGCTCCTTCCAGCTGAATGAAGAGCTGCACTGCCTGCTTCAAATTCAGTTCTCATTGTTTTGACTCATTAAACAAAAAACCGACTCCACTACACACTTAACCAAACACTACATATCACACTAACTATACTCTCCAAACACACTCAATGTCACAAATCTCTCAATTCTCAATATCGCTGTCAGTACACTGGCCGTCGTTGCCTGTCACTCATCCGCCGACGTCCCTCCCACAACTTCCTGTTCCTCTACAACCAAACTTGCTGCTTGAACACTTTCGTGACAAAAGCCTGTTTTTACCGTTTCTTCTGCACCAGACACAAAGCAAACGTGATGGCAATGTTCGCGAAAAAGCGTGGCGGACATTATTTACCCCAAGTCCGGTTTTGGACAGGTCGGTGCATCCGGACAGTCAGCTCGGGAGTGTAGGTTAGCTAGCAGCTAGCGGCTAGCAGCTAGCTACACACGAACATCCACATATTACGATTCCACTTTGTTGTCCGCGCGTCTCCGCATCTCCTCAGACCCGAACAGACCGGTCCGGTCTTGTTTAGTCACATTAATCCACAACAGTCAGTTTAGATGCACAGAACAGAGCGGGACCGAACCGCCAGCTAACTCCCGGTCCAGCTTGCGCCGCTGCAGGTATAAATCCGCTCTCCTCAGTCCCGAACAGACCGGTCCGGTCTCTTTTAGTCACATTAATCCACAACAGTCAGTTTAGATGCACAGAACAGAACGGGACCGAACCGGTCCAGCTCGTGCTGCTGCAGGTATACATCCGCTTGTTTCTTAATCTGTGTCCTGGCTTGAGCTCTGTAGTGACTGGCTCTAATGCGCATGTCACTGTGGTAGCTCCGGAGGACTATGCTCCAGAATGTGTAAAGCATTTATGAAATAATTTATTCACGGTATCATTGCAGTCCAAACAAATGCGAAGTCGCACACCACTGAACCAAACGGCAGCCATGTTGAAACTCTCAGGTCAGTCTGATCCTGATCCGCAGTGATATTTGAGGCACAGAAAGACAGAAAGACAGACAGACAGACAGACAGACAGAGATTCCTTGCTTTTATAGAGAGATGATGGTGCCAGGCCTTTAAGGGCTTTGTATGTGAGGATCTGCAGGTACCTGTGATCCTTTAAATGATTTCAAATTCTGTTTCAGTTTTTACAGGAAGCAAGTGCAGAGATGCTCATATGGGAGACAGCTGATCTCTTATTCTACTTGTTAGTACACTTGCATGAGTGTCCTGAGAGTCTTGTTGGGGCATCCTGATGATAGGGACTATTGACAGGGAAAAGAATAGACTAATTTCTTTGACAGCCAGGGAACAAAAGTTTCATTAAAACACAAAGTTTTTGTGAAAGACAGACACTGATCCATCCAGCTAAATTGAATAGGTGACATGCTACTTGTTCATGCCATTGCATGCCACAATATGACCACACTGGCACAGTGAGAAGATGTCTGTTTCTGCCAAACAACTGTCACAAGTCAATCTCTTTGTTACGAGCAAAAAAGACAAGAGTAAATTATATCTTGACATGTGCTAAACTTCATAAAAAATATTCTTGAAAATAACTTAATTTCATAAAATGGAAATTTTAGTAAGCGTCAGTAAAATTGAATCAAAATATTCACCTAGCAATGTGCAATAGCTGAATGTTTTTAACACCTTACGAATTTAAGGGATGATAAATTATGGACCATTTATTATACACTATTACACATTCTATCTCTGTATCTCTCTATCTCTCTATCTCTCAATCTATCTATCTATCTATCTATCTATGGAACAATTTCTTAAAGATTGGTTGTTGCTTTATCAAAGTCCCACCCCTGAGAAATAAAGGCAATGGTAAGCCTTTGAATATGCTGTTCTTTTCTTTTTTCAATCCAAGCTGTATTCCCTATAAACTCACAAATGGCTGACCTTTGAAAATTGCAGTGTTTAAGCCTTTGCTTTTTAGCCCTCTGTAAATGTCACTTAATGTTATTGGTCCCTGGCAGCAAAGGATCATTAATCTTTCCTGTGCCGGCTGGCAGAGAAAAATACAGCGGGTAGATCCGCTGTATCACTAAGTAGGGACATCAGAGCAGAAGTGTAAACATCATTTGGACACTGCAGTTTTTTCTGCTCAAATGGGTTTGATGTTGATGAAGGGAGACCTTCTTTTCAGAGTGCAGTGATGCACAGTGTTTGATCGATATTGTCAGGAAGGTTAGTAGTTATTCTGCCACTGGAAAGGTGGAAAAGGTGGTATCCTTCTCTTCAACTGAGATAGGGACAAAGTTATCTTCTTTACTCAATTTTTCCACTCCAGCAGCTAATGCAGCTGGTTATCAGTATGCTGAAGCAGAGAGCAGGGATTCTCTGGCTGAACTATTGGTTCTGTAACACATCAGCTTTGATTTCATGGTAGCAATTCTAACACTTTCAAGAAAACAAGTAAATTATTAGAATCAATAATGTGTTTCTGCTGTTAGGCAGCACACTATGATGCGCAAACTCAAACTGTCTTTTTGTTCAACTACAACACAAACACATTTGAAGCAACAAATCCCTTTTACTGTATACCTTGAATGTAACCTTTCAGGTTCTGCTCACAGTTTCTACCTGGCAAAAGGCAGTTTTACACCAAGAAAATTCACTTGAAGTGGTAACCCGGGAACCTGCTCGTTCAATCGGAAAACTTGACTATTCTTTCTTCCTTACAATACATACAAACATACACCTATCTTACTCACCTTGATCCCTCGCAGGGATTTTAGCAGCTAACAGAATCAGAGTGATGTAGGGAGCTTACTTTTTTTAAAATTCATGACCACCACGATTCCTCCATGTGCAAGAAAGCACAACGCAAAGATAAACATGTTTATCAGAATATTGCAGGTCCTTTCTATGCTGCCGCATGTCCTCTGTTTTCCCTGGCCCTTAGGCTTTGTAAAACAAACTATGACAGATGCAGAATTTTCCCAAACTACTAGATTTACAAAATGCACAAATATGCCTACATACTTATGTAAGCACATGTACATGCACACATAATCTGAAGATTGAGTGTCACACAAGAATACTCCAGTTCTCAATCAGGTATCTGAAAAGAAACTTTCATTGTGCTGCCCGCAGGCCTTGTTTGGAGTTCGCATGGATATGGCAGGTTGTGACAAACTGTTGTTTTCTGCTTCGCAACACCAGCAGCCTGAAGCACTTTCAGACTATCATCAAGTAGCCACCACACATAGTCAAACACATCACACGCCCTTCGCCAATACAAGAGAATATGCAGGCAGTCATGCACAAGTGGGTATACACATGCATGCACATGCACACACTTTGCACTAATTTTGTCATCTTTTAAACACACACACACACACACACACACACACACACACACACACACACACATCCCGGAGTTTCTCAAGTATGTCATAATGTCATCTTAGCCCTGTGGATTCACTTTATTATGAAATGTAAAAATCCATTCAATGTTATTTAATCAGATGAAAAGAAAAGGCATTTCCAGGTCATTAACCACATAGACCCTTTCAGAGGGGGCCCTGTCTACCTCCAAACAGCCCTCTCAAATTTTGTAATTTAGAGGGAAAGCAGACAAAGGCGATAGACTGGATTTACAGGGACAGCAGCAGCCCTTATCCCTCATGGAATAAAGAAAACACCCTATGTTCATGAGACAGCCCTTTACAATACTGATAGAACTTCTGCTGCATAGTAGTAACAGTGACATAACAAGGCCATGGGAAGGCCATGGGGTTCTAGAAAAACAAACAAAAACAAAAACAAACAAAAACAAACAAAAGAAGTGATTATTTCATTTTCAATTAAATTATTATTGCAAAAGCATGGGGAAGGAGGAAAGGATTGTTTGTGTGAAAATAATTATTAATTGTGTGGAAATGGCCTCTCTTTCAGTGTATGCACTCTTGACTTGTTAAATACAGCAAAGTTCGACGTTGAAGGTACCCCTGTAGTGCCCCTCTAGTGCAGAAGTATAAATAGCAGGAAAAGTCCAAATCAGGGGCTGTTGGGTGGGTCATCCATAGGACTCTCAAGATGACGACCCAGTTGTGCATCCCTTTAGTAACCAAGAGTCAAGAATGATTTGTTTTTAATTTATGTAACATAAAGGCTGATTTATGGTTGCACATGGACTGTACGCTGTACTGATACTGTTACCTAACTAAAGTGGTCTTCCCCATTATGAGCATTTATACATGTGTGCTGCAGTGTCTGGATTTCTAGTAGTGGTGACCAGATTGCCAGCTGTACTTTCCCCTTTAAACACACTGACCCCAGTGGCTCATAGCTGTGTTGCTGGGTTAGGGCGAGTGGACAGGCAGGGTGCATGCAGGGAGGGGTTTCCAAGTGAAATCTGAAATCGTTGTGTACAACTGGGATGTAACCCTCAGGTAAACCAAGCTGTAGATATGGTATATCCTATGTGGTTTGGGTATGCCTTGGGATCCATCAGGACGATACTTTGTTTAGCCCTACTGCTTTCGCAATCTGGACAAAGAAAAGCAGCAGAAAATGGTTGAATGGATGGGCAGGAACTTTGCCTCAACCAAAGTGGCCCTGTACAATTTAGCTTATTGGTTTTGTTACATCTAAATATAGTTGGTCCACCCACTGCTATTTTCTGGCCATCTAAATGGTTGGTAGAATTAAAAAAACACTTCAGTGCCAAGGGATGACATAGGCAGTCTTTATTTCAGAGAGAAGCTAGAATTGGCATCACACTTAGCTCACCAGCTATCTGGCGAGTCAAGTAGTGCAGGCTGACCACAAATTTGAATGCATCCCAACGCTGCAGTCAAGGTCAGAGCCAGTGAGTGTGTAATAAATCGGGAGGGAGTGTGCTGAAGCCATTATCTTTTCCCTCTCCTGTAGCAGTGCAGTGACCTGACATTATAACAAATGGAAGGGAAAACTCTGCCATGAGATCTGACATGACAGGAATGGAAGGATTAGACAGATGGAGGTATGCTGGTGGAGAAGGGTGGGGGAGGGCAGAGCCTGCTTCAGGGAATGCTATGTGAAAGAGAATTACCATTGCAGAGGATAAATTAGATGTTATTTCAAATGGACTTCTGTCATGCTCTATACAGTAAGTGGCTGACAGTGGTCAAGGTAGTGTTTGTATGTGTGTGTGTGTGTGTGTGTGTGTGTGTGTGGGGGGGTTATCAGGTTATCTATCCTTTTATGAAAGTAAAATCATAAAAAAAAATTGTACCATTGTAAAATGTGTATATATGTATATGTATATATGTATATAGAAAAAAGAACAATCTTTAATTTAGTTTTAAAAATGGCTACAGTTGGAGCAAATCTTTATTTATTTATTTATTTATTTATTTATTTATTTATGTTGTTTATTTCGGGCATGTCAATTCATCATCATCACATTTCATCATTGTTCAAATAATACAATACACATGGCCGAAAGGGAAAAGCGG
>CAEMYA010000172.1:418585-443742 GCA_903131615.1 Diplodus sargus | reverse complement strand
GAACGGATAATCCGGAGGCGCGGAGCGAGGGCGTGTCGGTCTGACAGTCTGATAACTACACAGGTCCTTCACTCAACTAAATACAGAGAAATGTCCCACAAAGCAACGTTACAGGACCGAACAACATTAACGTAGTAACGGTAACTGTCTTTGGCAACTTATATGAGGAAAACAAATACCGCAGCTGTACGTGGAGCAGCGTCCGTCCTCCCGACTCTTCCTCACATTTCTGCTCCAAAAACAGCGCCTGTCACCGGAAAACAACTTTAACTCACCGAGTGTTTGTGCCGAAAATAAATCACCGCGACAGTCAGCTCTCCCGACCGAGACTTCAGGGAACTTTCCCCTAGAAAACAGCCTCCGTCCCCGCGACTGACAGAGTCAGACAGCGTCCTGTTTACTGATGGTAATTATATATAATTATGTCGTTTAGCGCGAAAAACTTAACAAACTTAAGTCACTTTCCAGGATGTTTGGTGGGTCAGGATCTCAATCACTACACATTATAACAGCATCCATATGATTATAAACTGTCCGCAAGTTTGGATTAACAGAGGGGACCACCTGGGGAAACAGGAGAGTGATAATACACACATAGCAGCCAATAAAATCTGTTGTTCAATATCTGACTGCTTGTATTGCCTCATGACTGATGAAACATTTGCCTTGTTGTGTGCAGTAAAATTTTGATGCATCACAATGCATCGCAATGCATCGTAGAATCGAATTGAATCGAATCGTTACCTGGTGAATCGTAATCGAATCGAATCGTGAGGGCAGTGCCAATGCGCACCCCTAATGTGCTGCATAGTGCATATAACATATAAGAACACATTTCATTGGTCTTCTTCTCATCTTCTCTCACCTTCCTCCTTATGTTTCATTTCATTCATTGTCATGCCCTTATTAGCATAATCATTAATACCAACACCATTTTTAATGAAAAAAAACAAAAAAAACATGTAGATTGTAACAAAAATAATAACTATCTTTAGCTTATAAATCACTGGATACAGGAAACAGCAATAACTTCACTTAAAGTTAACTTAGAACAACAACCACAACCTCACACTCAATGGCCTTCACCCTCTTCATCATCTCTCTCCTCTTTTCCTTCAGCCTCCTCATCTTCTATGTCTTTGTCTTCATGTATTGTGAATGGGTTGCAGCAGCGAACCTCACCTCCTTCACACTTGCAATAGTCAGTGCAACTGAGACTTGCAGCATGGCAGCTGCAGTTTTTTTGGCTGCAGGCCTTCAATGCGCTGCAGCTGCAGCTGCAGCTGGTGACATCAAGCAAATTAACTGGAGCCACTGCCTGGGTGGAAACAGTGGGCATGACAACACCTCCTTTCGCAACCTCCCACCCAAAGTTAGTGATGTCTCTGGCCTCTGCAGGTGGCTCTCTCTGATCTGCAGCCTTCCACAACATGACCTGGAGATGAGCACGCAGTATGTGTAGCATCATGTTGCCATCAGTTGGAGGAAGCTTTTTAAGTTCAGGCGGCTTTTTCCTCCGTCTGTAGATCAGGTAGCGAGCGTTTGTTCATCGACTTGGCCTTCTTCTGCCCATACAGCGCAAGGAAAAACTTGGTCCCGGTATCTTTAAGGTCAGTGTGAGTGGCATCAGGTTCCCCAAGAACTGTATTGAGACCAGGCATGGTACTTCCTTGGAGTACTTTAAGCGCAAATGCCTTGCCCTTTCCACAGGGGTAGGAGACAGTGTCACATCCCGACAGCGCATGCATCCCCAGGAGACCCAGACATTTGTCACCTAACGTCCTGACGGTGGCATTTATGTCCAGGATGGTGCCATCCCACTTCTCCATCTGCAATGCTGATTGAATGTCGGCCTTCCAAGCCCAGTACACTAACAGGGAGAAATATGTCAGTGTCATCACTTAGGACACGTATGGTGGGGGCCCCTGTTCTAGATGCTTGCAGCATGTAGCTGATGAGGGTGACATCAGCCTCCTCATGCTTGACGATGCAGTCCATATGGTTCACAAGAAGGATCTTATCAGTAGTGAGGTCATATGTGAACAGAAGGCGCGATAGCTGTGTCTTGTTTGATGTGCTCTTCATCACAGCTTCTCAACCAGGAAGGGGTGTGTTCATTGTCAGCTTGTACTCAGTTGCACCAACGCCTGCTCGTCTTCTCCTCTCATGATCTTTGGCACTGGGCTCATCATTGTAACTGTCAAAGATGACGAGGGTCTCATCAACTCCAGCTGCAGTATAGGCATTGACGAGGCGTGCACTGATACTAGAGGCAATGACCCTGATCGTACCTGCCGCAGGCCAGACAATGTGGTATAGCAGCTGACTTGCATCAACAAGGACAACATTGGGAAGTCGAGCATTTTCATCAGGTACTCCCAATTTCTTGACGAGGACAGACTTGTCATCCTTCCTCAGACAACCAAATTCATTGATGAGTGATGGTGGAACAGGGCTGAGCTCATGATCAAAGACATCTTTCGATTCTATGCTGCTGCCCCACAACTAAGTGTCGAAAGAAAAGGGCCTCCATGTCGTAGATGGGCTTGCCTTTAACAATCATAGGTTTCTTCATCACCTCCATGGTTTTGACTCTCTTCTGAATGGTGCTATGGAAGCCTTCTGGAAGGGAGGCTGCAAAATCTTTGCTCTGTTGTTCACCAATCTGAAGAGCATTCTGCACATTCACAGAGTCTGGAGCCACCTGTCCATTCACAATGTTGTACAGGATTTGCTGATTCTTTTTCAAGGGATGAGAGTGTGTCTGGAACTTGGAACGTGGATTTTCTCACGATCCCTTTGATCCAGCTCTCGTCTTCTTTCACCTTCCTCCTTATGTTTCGATCTACTCTGCTTCTCATTTCCAACCAAATGTGTATTTTCTACATCCTCTGGATTCTCTGGTGTGTCCTGACTTGTGTACATTTCTTCCACTGTCTGGGAAAGATGGGAACAAATTGGATGGGAATTGATCCACACTGCAACTTGCTCTTCATTGGTTGAGATGCCTTTCAACCCACCTTGTCCTTTTCCCTTGTTTAATGTAGGTCTGCTCGCCAAATTGGTCAGCAGGTAAAGCAGTCCCACCGTCAGAGTGACGGCAGACGTGAGCCCCAGCTAGAAGGTCCTGCTTGGCCTCATGTGGAAGGTTCTGCACCATCCTGAGGTACCAGGTGATGTACTACGCATAATTATGTTGCCCAGCAGCGAAGACGTATGGAGCCATCTGCTCGAGGCAGTGCTGCTGTAAGAGGAAGTCTTCCTCCCTCTCTGCCCGAAGGAAACAAAGTGCAATGAAGGTGGGACGAATCAGGCTGTCCACCCAGAGCCTGCCTGTAGGGTGCTCACGTGCCTTGTCCAGATATTCTGCGATAGTAGCATCAGTCTGCATTCCATCTTTCAGAAGATCTTGGAGGAGGACAGCCACAAGCATCCGATATGCACGCAGTGCATTTGTCCAGGATTTTCCATTGAGAATGTTGGCTATGCCACCAAATGCCACTGCAAGCAGTGCTTCCATGCCAGAAGCATTCATCAACATTCCAATGCAGCCAAGGAATGACATCAGAGTGTGCATCATGCCAGGATGGATGATGACAGACTTCCATTGCACTGGGTCACTCCACTGGATGAGGCATGCAAAGATATAGAGCTGCAGGTCCAGTGTGGTGTGTGCATACTTCATGCCAAAGCTCTTCAGTGACTTCTCAAGGTAGATAAGGGTTGTAAGCACGGTATCTGGGTGTGAAGGTGGAGAATCGATAAGGGGCCCAAACACTACAATAGTCTTAGGCTTGTCGATGGTCTGAGATTTTTTGTCTACACATGCACTATAGCCCATCCAGTCAACAGGTTTTGAGTGAGAAAAGAGCTGGGATAGCCACGCAGCATTTCTTTCCTTTGCGCGTATCAAGCTGGCAGTAACCTGGTGCATTTCTTCTGGAGAAAGAACCTTCACAGGAAGTGCTGGTGGTTTCAAGTTGGAAGGGCCAGTGTCGTGCTCCAGTTGTAGAAACTGGTGAGTGAGTTGAAATGAGCTTGCCTCACACTTCCTCAGCCGCGGGATCTTCAGCCGCATCACTCCAATGTTACCGGTCTTGATGATGCTAGCTGGATGTTGTGTAAACTCGGACCCCATGGCATGTGTGCTCTTGGTTCCATTTGGACTTGCGATGTAGAGGTCGTAGTTGTCTGCCCAGCTGAATATGGGCCCCAGCTCAGCAGTCAGACCAAGCTTTTTGTGGTAATCAGCAGCATTCTTCAACACAAACTGAGCTGCAGATTTGCGGAAGCGTAGAACTTCATCATAGTTGGTTACAAGGCCATGATCATTGAGGGTCTTGATCAGCTCATAGCTACCATGCTTGTGGTGGAGCTTCACAGCCAGTCCTAGTGTGGTCTGTTTGCGTGTGCCACTGATGTGCTGCTGGATGCACTGCGTCAGGGTGAGTGCAGCCTTTGTAGTTATGCCCCCAGAAACAAGCTTAGAAGCGGAGTAAGGTAGCACTCGTGTCCTCTGCAATCTTTGTAAAGCAGAAATCGTTCAGATCGTAATCTCTTGGCTTTGGTATGCTGGCCACTTCTGACTTGATCCTCCTGATGAGCTTCTCAACTTCATCTTCATCATCCATCTTTGACCTTTTGACCATTTTCAATGTTTTAGCAACATACTTCCTGAAACCCACCACAGTGTCACAACCCTCCACATTCAGAACTACAATTTCTTCACCAAAATATTCACATAAATTTGCAAACATTTGCTTCTAAGTCAATACACCTAAGTTTGTACTGTACATTTCGTACAACTTGCATACAGTCCACGTCACATCCACGTTTCCCTTCATTTTCTCGACTACAAATCTAAGAGACTCTTCGATTGCAGGCTTACATGACTCAGAATTGACTGAGTTTTGTGGAATTTTGCGGAACTTGTCATAGCAGCTTTGGTGATACTGAGCATCGCTGGCGTGCAAATCTCCTTGTACATCAGCTAATGTTAGAGACACCTCAGTTGACCAGGCATCTTGCCGCTCATCACATATGTCTTCCAGAACCTGCTTGAATGTTCTATTCCCTTTCCCCCTATCAACTGTCCTGCACTGAACCACTTTGATCCAATGCTGAGGGTGCTTTGGATCCTTAGGCATGCACTCTTCTCCACATAATATGCAGTCCCTTTTAAACACAAATCGTTTAGCGTGTGATTTGAGTACCCTATGACCAGGATTATTTGACTCGATGGCCTTCCTCTTCTTCCCACCACTCCCAGTGTTCCTTGATGCAGATGTATAATTGCAATAACAGGTTTTGTGTGCGTGAATGGAAACACTGTCCCCCTCGGAAGCCAAGCGAGATGCCAAGTTCATGTGTAGGTAATCTCCCTTCTCTTTGCTTCGAGAAATGATCGTGTTGATGGCTGTGACTATGAAAAATTGAGGTGGACCTTTGCCATTGCATGGTGTGAAGAAGCAGTTCTCCTTGCTGCTGGCCATACTGACCCTGAATACAAATAAAAATGAATGAAGCAAAAAATATATTCCACTTGATTTCAATTGATGCTTATTATATATATAGCCTGTATATACAATGCATGCACACACACACACACACACACACACTAACACAAATTAACTATTACTAGTATGTTGTTACTATTATGTTATAAACATATGTTGCACAAGCAAAAAAATATCCTTCAAGGAGGGTTAATGATGCTTGCAGTTGGAATCCTAAGCTATTCATGTTGGCTAACGACTTGCAAAAGAAACACAAGCTTGTTCTAATGAAAAACGCATTAGCTAGCTAACATTAGCTAGCTCACTATGTTAGCTAACTTAGTTGCCACCTAGCTAATGCTAGCTAACATTAGCTAGGTGGCAACTAAGTTAGCTAACATAGCGATTCATAACAGTTACATACCTTCATCCTGCGCTCTTTTTTTGCTCCTTTAGTTTTTAACTTTTTACGGCCTTCAGCTCCAGATGGTAATTTCCTTTTTGGGAGGTATTTTTACTCACTGTGGGAATTCATGAGGCATCGTGGGGAATCAAGTGAAGAGTAGCAGGTGACACCGGTGGGAGAAGGGTGGAGGAGGGGGGTTATGAAACATACGGTGCTTAGGGATTTCTGGATATTACAAACATGGACTTAGACTCACCTTTTGAGTAAGTTAATTAGACGCAAAATTATATCCATTTTCAGTTTCTCGCGAACAGCCGACACGGTCATTTTGACCGTTTTCAAATTTATATGTGCAATAACTTTGATGAATGAAAAAATGCAATACTGCTGTTACCTGACTGGGGAAGTTTCATGATGATATGTCGTAGTTTAAAACATTTCCCTATTTACCTGTAGCGTCTCCCCTTAATTAGCTAATTATGCTGATAACTCAAATTGCCCAACATGCAACTTTTAGCAACCAAGATGATTTTTCTTATTGTGACGCCTCTAAAATGGCAATTGCCAAACCCGCTCTCCAGACGTCCGACACAGTACATAATTTTTCACCCGTTTCATCCAAATTGTGTCAAATGGGTCACACGCGGGTTCCCAAGCCCGTGCAGGACTCTGACTTAGATAACTCCTCAAATAATAAAAATAGTATTTCTGTACAATAGTAGACACATATTAATTCCAAGACAATATAGGGGAGTTCATGATGGCTGTGTGAGGGCATTATAACCAGAGAGAAAAAATTAAATACCCGAATAAGTGTAAATATTACAGTATGACACCCCCCCCCCCGCACGCAGCGCCATAGTCTCAGAAAATACTGTGGGAAACACTGATGGTTCATAAGAAAGCCCAGACAAATATCTCACTCTCGATGGTAACAGGTGTCACGCGTTAACTTGGACGCTGCGCTCTCAGTGCTACAGCGAGCAGTCAACTGCTAACAGCTAACAGCAAACTGCTAACAGCGGTCTCCACGCCGCTCTCGAGCCGCTCGGCGTGAACAAATGCCTCATACTGTTCCACCCATGAGTTGTTTGAGAGTACAGACATTCACAACAAAGATGTGAGACCGACAACATGCACTTTTGGACGATTTGTGCTCTGTAGCGCTCGTCTAACAATGGTTTGCAGGGTCGCAGCTCCGGCATCTCCGTGTGGATAGAAGTCACGTCAAAGCGAATACACATATACATGACTTGGAGCGATGAGCAGAATGTTTTTCCTGGTTAGTGGACATAGCCGAGGACCCCTGTCCAGATGGGATTCTCAAACCACATCACCAGCACATCTGGGATCCTTGCAAGTTAAAATGAAAGCCAGTCAAATTCATTACAGCACACTCCTGTAACCAATCATGCTCTTGACTGATGTAAGGATCTCCTACCTCATTAACATATGGACACACAAATACAGAAATAAATAAATGTAGGTGAACAGAAATGTAGAAATAAATATAAAGCATTTCTTTATTTATTTATCTTTTCTGTTATTCATTCTTTTATTTATTTATTTATTTATACATTTATTTCAGCATTTATTTATTTATTCATTTATTTCTGCATGTATTCATTTATTTGTTTGTACATTTATTTCTGTGTTTCTGCATGTATGTATTTATTTATTTCTGTATTTATTTATACATTTATTAATGCATTTATGTATTCATGTATTTATTTATGTATTCATTTACTTCCACATTTATTTATACATTTATTATTTTTTATTTATTTATTTATACTTAAGTCAGGTTTAGTCCTCCATACAAAGAACTTTAAAGCTCAAATACTTTTAATTTCTAAAAGTATTTGTCAAGTACACATTTCAAAGTAAAATAAGGCTGTGTTTATCTGTGCCTCTCCTTTCACACAGGGATATTACTGGTAGAGAAACTGTCCTTGTGTGAAGTGACTCCATTCTACACGTCATGAGTCCCATTGTTATTATAAAAAAAAAAACAAAGTGTCTGACAACATTAAGGAAATGATTCCTACAGAGACTGACCTTTTTGTTGAAGTGAGATTCTCCTTGTTTAACCAGAGACAGTAGCCATACTCCTCTTCCCAAAGCGACCTGACTCAATTTATAGAATTGGTCACTTGACAAAACAAACTTGTACGTTTTACAAATGTTAACATATTCTTTTGGCCTAATTTATAGAACAGCTGAAGATTTGACAGGAAACAGAGAGGGGGAGTGACACACAGCAAAGGGACCCAAACCAGCATTCGAACCTGGGTCTGCTGTAGAGCCTCAGCACATGGGGTACGCGCTCTACCCACTGAGCTAAACAGCGCCCCATGTTACCATATTCTGACCCTATGTGCTGCTTCTCTGATGTCTACCTTCACTCTCACTCCTCTCAAAATATTTTCACATCCATCACAGTGAATTAAGGGTTTATTCTGACCAAACCAGAGTTGTTTCTGACAAATTTTAATGAAATCAACAAATTTTACAACAATACAATTACTGTTTCAACCAGACTGGGTGGCTTTGGAGAGGGTGGTTGTCGCTGTTGTGGTTATTGTTTTTGGTTGAATAAAAAGGATTTAAATCTTCAACAAAAAGGTTCTTCTTCATAGGGATCCTTTCCATAATGTTGGCATACAAAATTTGGGCCGTTTATTGGCAAAAATAAGGACTTCACCTGGACATATTTTGACAGTGTGCGGTTGTCCAGCTTACACTGCAGCCCATTTCACATTGCAGGACACATAATAAAATAAGTGTTATGAGCCTTTACCAAGTCTATTTCCCTTGTTTCTCTAGTTTGCCTTAAAATAATAGTGCGAATCAACACATTGAGTAACGGACACAGTGTTGATTTACATCGATGAAAACAATTCTCATTCTACAGCAGCTGGCACACGGATGTATGGAGAAGACTGTAATGTGTTCAACACAGTTGTACAGTTTGAGGATTCTTCACTGGGAACAATCTCTTAGCCATAACATACTCAGATACATAGATACAAACTGCAACTGTAGCGTTATTTATTACACTGTATATATTATATATTCTAGTAGAATGTACATTTTTTGTCTCTTTGATTGAGCCAGGAATTCAGCAATTTTTGTGAATTGAGCAATTTTTTGCCCCAACAGGAAGTCGGCCATCTTTAATGGCGTGCACCGAATTGTATTTTTCCGACACTGTTTAGAGGACTTTAGGATGTTCACAGACACATCAAATTTAGCATGTAGGTTCAAACTCATGAGTATTTTAATTTGATACCACAACTGCCCTCAGGTGTGGCACAACAGCTCAGTAGCATGCCTAATGGCTTTTCCCATTTTGTACATACAGAAAAAAATCCTAAACATGCCAAGATTTGCACATTGATCCTGAGTCAAGCAAACATTGATATCGGATGAGGGTCTGGGTCTTTTCAGTGACAAGATGGCTCCATGGCGCCCCCTGGAAGATTTCAAGCTTGAAGCCCCACTTCCTACATGCACATAAATGCACGACATCTGGTATGCATATGTATTGTGGCCAGACACACAAAAAAACCCTGTTGGACCCATGCCCTCAGTCAGACAGATAAGTGCAAATGTCAGTGATAATGGAGCTCCTTATTGGAGCAAATGATAACCACATTAATATTTAAATGTAATGTATGTGGCTTTAATTCCCCTATTTTAAACACATTTAAACACACACACACACATTCATACACTGGTGGCAGAGGCTACCATGTAAGGCAGCAGCTGCTCATCAGGAGTGATAACCATTCACACGCACATTCACATACAGATGTCAGAGCCACCAATAGCAATTTGGGTTCCAGTTTCTTACCCAGGGACACTTCCACATATAGATTGCAGGGGTGGGGATCCAACCACCAACCTCTGATATTTAGACGATCGCTCTACCTCTTGAATCACTCTAAATGTAACACACATGTTTAAAATTTCAGTTAAAATGAGGTTCCAGATCATAATAAAAAATTTTCAAAAAAGAAAATAAATCAAATATAAACTTCTGGACTGCCAAGAATAACTGAATGTCTAATTAAGATTTCTTACCTTTGCTTGTTTGAAATTTGCATTTACTTAAATTGTGAAAAGGGCAACTGAATCCATATGAATATAGATGTTTAAATTGAAATGTATCAGTTTTGCTGTAATTGTCCATTATTTAAACCTTTTATGAGAAACAATTACTGCCTCATCCTAACACACGATGATCACAGGCTACAAAGTGTCCCCTATCCTGTGTCTCAGTGGCACTCAGCAAGTTTGGCTACAGCAGAGGGCAGTCTTACGCCAGTCTTTCTTTACACAACAGCTTCCTCTCACATTGGTGTTTTCATTCCAGCCCTGACTGAGCCCGAATGAGTCTGCCTCTGCCTGCCTATTGTCTTGACAAACATCGTTTGTATCTGATTAGAAATTGTGTTCTTCAGAAGGACTTGAAGGACTGTTACAGTATATTAGCATAAATATTTTGATGTTAAGATCAGGGTTGCAAACTTTGGGTACCCTTCTACAGTGAGATTTTGATGCTGTGGACGTGATCATGGATACAAGCATGCAGATTAAATCACATGCACGTTTAGACTAAATTCACTGTCAGGGTTTAAAAAGTATGTCGTTATGTAGTAAGACCTAAGTGCACAAGCACTTTACATAACAATTATGGATATATCCTGATTACCCCAACCTGATATGTCCAGCCAGACATATGGTCACATTGTAACAATAATAGATATATGCACTCAGGTTCACTCACTAATGAAAGTCAAAGACATCTTGTTTACAATATCAAAACTACATTTTCTTGAATGTCCCAAGGAATAATAACTACTCCTAACACACATATGCAAACACACACACACACACACACACACACACACACACACACACACACACACACACACACACACACACAGACACACACGTAGACAAAAAGTTACCAATGTATTCCCCCTTTAGCAGGGGGGTAGTCCTTTTTGTTGAAGTACCTAGCTATTCTAACTATGCCAAAAAATGAAAGGATATTTTGCTGTCTTCATCCTAGCTAATGCTAGCCAGCTATAAACTGCAGTTTTCTTGCATGTAGGTCTGTAACCAGGATTTTATAACACTCATGTCATGCGTACCAGAATGAGCATTATTAAAATGAAATGAGAAAGTCTTCTTGAGCAGTACACTGACTCAGAAGAGACTGACTTCTCTCATGCACACATGACTAATTCATTGCCCTGATATAGTTCTTCCTATGGAACTCATTTGCACCATTGAAGGCACAAAAAAAGAAAATGAAATCTTTTCCCATAGTAAGACATAACTATGACTTAAAAGTAGGGTTTAGTGACTTTTGTATCTCAATTTCAGTTTGTATCTCATAATTCCAAACGTTTTGATTTAATATTAATGACTTTAATTCATACTTTAATTTCAAAATTAATTTTTTATCATCATTTCGATTTTGTATGTCATATTCATGATCTTTTTCTTCATTGTGAATATTTTTGCCATTGAATGTGGGCAAACGCCTGGATATGACTATAGGGAAATAGTTTGTTGACTTAGGCCCTAAATGCAGTTGCTGCTTCCATAATTCTTAGTGACTGGTTTGAGTCGGTCGGGTGAAATGCATTCCCCTGCACACAGCAAATATCAGTGTTTCTTGTTTTTGCATCGTTATTCCACACAAACACACCCCTACTACTCTTTTGATTTGCTTTTACATTTTTTCCTAACCTTAACTGTCTCACCACTCCTCATAGATTGAGGATATCATATAATCTTATGTTGGGTTGTGGTCATAAATGTGCAAATTAAGCTGTATGGACATCACATGCTAGGGAAAAATGTTGTTGTTGTTGAACTGATAAACTTGTGTACGTGCTTCTCAGTTTACATTTGTGTGACTGTACCCTTACAGTACGTTACCAATGTGTTGTAGTTGCAGTGTTTTCATGTGAGAATTGTATGGGTAGTGTGAGGAAACGTTTTTTTTGAAAACTGTTTCTGAACTTGAGGTTTTAATGAGATTTGTAGCAGTATTTTAATTTAATGGTTAAGACACACTACCTTGGATTCTTTGTTCAAGATAGACTACTAGAACTACTAAGATTAATTATTAAAATAATTTTTGCCTAATTAAGTATAAATATATTTACTCGTAGAATTTCTGTTAATTTAGCTTAGCATTGCTTACAGAAAAAACAAACCAAGCAGACACAGAGTGAAGTGTCAATGTGAAAAAAAAGTGGTTAGGCTTTCTGGTTAAAGATTATCTAATGTGATATTTTTTTTTAGTTCATACTATGAAAACAAAGCACGTTTGTTAAGGCTGTTATCATTACAGCGGACTGCAGCTTGCCAGCCAAATCAGTCCAACAGCATGTACAGCTCACAGAGCAATCACTGCTGCCATGGCACTGAGGAAAATATTTTCCTAATTTGATGATAATGTGGTTGATAAAATGGAAATGGTCTCAGACTTAGATTTTCAATAGATAAAATCCATCCATCCATCCATTCATCCAGCCTATGGAAAATTCAATGTGTGAAATATAAACATTTAATTTGCATGCAGGGTTGGTCAGGGCCAGGTTTGCCAAGAACAGTCCTGCTGCAGCCATGGAGACCCTACTGACCATGCCCCTAAAAATCTTGTCATATCCAAACTATGCCCACTTGTACTTTAGCTGTAGGCTAAAGGAAAACAATAGACCATAGCACGTAGATATTCTTGAAACTATGTGGCAATGAAGGTAACGATAATCTAGTCTATGCGAGATCAAAATAATGTGATCTCATCAATGAATTAATGCAAACAAAAGGTGGTTAAGGAAAACTAAATAATTAGAAAGAAAAAAGTCAAAATTTTGGTTTGTCAAGCAGAAATAGTAAGGAAAAACTGTCATTGTGTTAGCCTAAGAATATATGTAATTCTATTTATTTGTAAAGTAGTATTAGAGTGCCCTCTTAGTAAAATGGTCTGAGTGAATTTAAGTTCGCCCCTGATAAACACTTTTACAATGTATATGGCAAATAAGCACCCCTGCCGTGAAAAGCATATAGAGAAGATAATATTCACAAGCCCTTGGGTTAGTTTAGCCATGAAAAGAAAGATTGTTTAGAGTCAGAGTAAGAATATCAGGATTAGCCAATCAGAGGCAGGGGGTGCTTTTCACAGCAGAGGCGCTTATTACAGTACTGCACTAGTATGTCTTAAGCTTTTACTTTGAAAGGTAGCAAAACGTGAATAGTCTGTTTGTATGCACTGCACATATCATGTGAGTGAAATAAAATGCTTCCGCCTTGGTTCAGACTTTGTAACCTAATTGTATTATTTCATTATCTTCATAAGAATAGGGGTAACTTATAACCCCCAGCTACAATGTTAATGAACATCAAAGTGTGGTTTTTGTATCATCTGTGTTCATCTTTCTTAATCTCTTCAACTTCCTTAATGTTCCTGCAGGCCACTCGCCTCACTAATATCACTGATGGTTGACAGATGGGTACAAATGATGTTCTGGAAAGTTTCCATTACCTACTTTAGAGTCCACCTGTACCACGCACATCACAAGTTTGTGTGGGCCACAAACTTCAAATTAATTTTTGGCATTACAGGAGGATGGTAAGCACATAGCTTCGGCTCCATGTTCAACACAAGAATGGAGGAGGTGTAACTGCCAATCCAAATTGTCTTGGGCCTGAGGAAGCCCAACATTCAGTTGCAGAGTGAGGTTCTGAAGCCTAGAGTGCTAAGTTTGCCAGTCAGTTTCATAGGGAAGATTGTGATGAATGCTGTCCTTGTTCTATTTGTCTAAACACATCTCTCATAAGCGACGTTATCCTGAGGTGTGAAATATTCATTCAACATCTTTAATGCCGGGACATACTTTCCATCCTCTATGC
Organism: Diplodus sargus; assembly: GCA_903131615.1. NCBI lineage: Eukaryota > Metazoa > Chordata > Actinopteri > Spariformes > Sparidae > Diplodus > Diplodus sargus. Next base: position 429,903 of record CAEMYA010000172.1, on the reverse strand, counting down.
AGCAAAACTCTTTTCTGTGAGGTATGACAAACTTTCATGCAATAAAATGGTGTTTGAGACTATTTATCCACTTCAGCCAGTGCACACCAGCATGAGCTGAGTCAGCTACTGCTAGCCTAGCTTCTGCTAGCGAGCTTAGTCGAACTTGCTTCGTGTCAAATAAAACACAAACAGTTCGACTGCGATGGAGAGTCCAACTCAGTTCACAGTCCGTTAGTGATAAAACACGACACTGATGACACACACAGTCCACTGTTAGCTGCTCCACGCCATTAACTCTCCGCTTCTTCTTCCTCATGCTCTGGTCTACCTGGAAGTGCAAATCTCTTAAAGGTCATGAACTCTCACACATTTAAAACATTCAGAAACCATGAAATGTAAAATTTAAATTGAAAGTCACACATTTTAAACAGAAATTATTTATATATTTTAATACTTTATCTCAAAATATTTAATGCAAATTTTAACTTCTTAACAACTGGCATTTCATCTTTAACTTGTTCCCAGGAGAGAAAAAATAAATAAATAAATAAATAATTTTGTGTATATATTTTACATAACATTGGCCATTGCTAATGACATACACAGTAATTAATCTAGCATATTTTCATTAAATAAATCAATTCAAGCTAACATTTAGTCTATAATAAGGCCTGTACTGAGCCTGATCTATTTATACTAGAGATTTTCTTAAAATGAAGTTAACACCTTTTTGAAAAATGTCACCTGGGGTAAAACTCCCCCTGCTATCCTGATTTGCATTTGTATAGCTCACAGCATTTTCATTTACATGTTAAAGCCTCCCCTAGAATCAGGGGGAGGGGGGTCATGGGAGGACAACTGCCAAACAAGGCCCCCATCAATTTCTGACAATTCACGGCAGTTTTCGGTGTTGCCTGCAAACGCCATGTGCAATCGTAAACCTGAACTTCCAGGACAGTGCCGCTTACTGATGAAAATCCCACTTTTCATGCAGTGTTGCAGGTTGGACATTATTATCTCATCTTTGTACTCTAATAGCCAAATGTAGTGTTATTGTTTGTAACAGCAAACATAATACTGTATTCAGACAGGTAACACCTTGCTTAATTCCTGTCCACCCTGAACCACCAGTAAATGCTTAAGCTTTTACCAAGAAACACTGCAGATGGATTACCATAAAGTTTGAACAAACATTCATGACCTGTCAAAGATTCACCTCGATCAAAGGATGAGCTCCTGATTTCTAATCAATTGACACCACGGGGTCAAAGTGCAAATTCATTCAGCAACTATTAAATGACAGCAAATTATTTGAGTAGCAGAGAATCTCAGAAATAATAGATTGCAACTGGCAATCTGTTTACTATATACAGAATTTTCCTTAATGATGTCATGCTATCTCTACTAGTTGGGATCACAAGAATGTTAAATTACTTCAAGCAGATTACACTGTAATAGCATAATTAAAAATGTCTACTGATAAATGACCAGCCTCTTATCAGAGCTATGGATCACATCTAGTAATTTCAAACTTGTAGTAGCTTCTGTCTTGTGTGTTCTTTTCCCTTTGGATAGACATCACCTAGTTAGCATGGTGATAGGACTGTCCAGCAATCTAACAACCACGATTTTCTTCCCCCACAATAAAATGTTTGTTACATTTACTGCATGCTTGTTTTCACAGATTATATTGTAGAATTAATAATAAATCTAGTAGTATATAAAAAACAAGAAAATATAACTTACTAAATAAACTGTGATGCATATCTAATATTCAGTCCTGCCTGAGAGGTTGCTCAAGCCTGGCGTAATTTCATCAGACATATTGATATGTCTTGACAAATGACAGGGGAACACAGCTTTTTGATCTTTTGCAGAGGTGGTGTTATTCCCTAAAAAACAGTGTGCCTCATTGTGATACACAAGACAGATGCAACACCCCTTAATCGAATTTGACTCAAAATAGCCAGACAAAATGACAGAAAAGTATTGCAATTTTTTCATTTTCCTACATCTGATGTTCCTGTTTCTTCAAAGGGATACAGGATGCCACTGGACGAGGTGCAGTGGCACAAAATAATGCAATTTTCCCTACAAAGACATATTTTTCTGACACAGTCCCTGTCCCCAAATTTGGTCTTTTGTCTGAGCTTCTTTTGAGTATTCTACATCTCATCACACCATTCAGTGTAATCCATGCTAAGTGAAATCAGGGGATCAAGAAGCAGCAGTTTGTTTAGCTTTGATGTACAACATATATTAAAACTGAAGCACTTTTCCATGCATATAAGTATATACATTCATCTGATGTCAAATTCCGGATACTATTCACAAAAACACACATGCATTAAATTGAGATGTGCAATGAAGTATAGGATAGCTCCCCTATTACATGGTACATGGGCTACATCACACACAGTACATGCAAATGTACATGAGCATTCATGTAAACACACCACACCACACGCACGCACACACACACACACACACACACACACTGGACAGTCTCAGAGTCCCCAATTAATGTCTAATTATAGTTTTGTCTTGATGGCAGGAGGCAAAACTCTATCAGTCCCCTAATGGCTGTGGCGCTTTTGTGCTCCTAGCAACTGGCTGTTCTTTTGTGTGGGCCACATACACTTCGAGGCCATGTGAAAGCTGCCTATGGATCGCTGCTTTGTTATTTATAGAGGAACATTTCGTAATAGCCTTCACAAAAGCAAATAAATCAGTTGTAATAAGCCTGTGTCCTCGTGGACAGATGCATAAATTACAAGAGGAAAATAGCCAAATCTACTGTTGGTTTGCTGCTGTGACAAAACCCTAATTGACCTGATGGGTCTCATCATGCACTATGGGATATCTGTGGTATGTCTCTGAGGTCTGTGTATACATTGAATTTTAAAAAGTATCCTTTTGCTTTGTAGGGTTTAACCAACATAGATTTATAATGAAATATGTTTTATGATTGTCAGCCAAAAAAAAGACATATACATTTGTAATTCTCAGAAATTTTCTCTGACCAGGCTTTAATAGTCTCTGAAAAAGAAATTAGCCATGACAGGACACAGAACACTCAATTGGTGATACTTTTTGTGCCATTTTAATTTAGAGTTTAACATAATTATTCATTTTAGTACAAATTACTAAGTTCCTTTATTCAGTGGTGCAATGTCTTGCTTTTAATTTTGCCATCCATGTAAATAGGTCAGAGCTGACACACTGCCGGTATGAGTAGCACAACACACTCATGTGTCAAGTGAGGTTGCAGTGGTGTGTCATCTAGAGATTCAGAGTCTCTAAGCAAACAAAAGAACATGCCAGCAATAAAACAATTTAAATATGTATTTTTTAAGAAATGGTCAGATATAGCTAAAACATTTTAGGGGCAGCATTACAGCTGCTCATTTGATACTCTACTGTAGCTATTTTTGTCAAAGGAACTAACTGTTTAACACAGAACATGGAAAACAAAATCACATAAAACATTCAGTGTCTGACTTCTCATTATGGGTAGTAAGTCTCTAGCGTGTAATGTTCCCAAAATATTAAGTCTTTAATATGTACTAGTGTAGTGCCCGTACAAAACGTGCCTGGATTCTGCTATAGGTCAGCTTTCTCAAGAACTAGTCATCCAACTTCTTCACACTCTGCACTGACTGCAGAGGGTTTTCAAAGTATTAACATTAGAATAACTATATAAATGGAGACCTTGTCAGGTAAAACCAGTGCCTAAATTTCAGCCTGGCTCTCTCTCTCTCTCTCTCTCTATATATATATATATATATATATATATATATATATATATACACACATTTTTATTTTATTTTATTGGTTTACATCCATGGTTAAAAGTTTGCATACACTTGTAAAGAAAAAGTATATCATGGCAGTTTTGTCTTCCAATGATATCTGCAACTCTTATTTCTCTGTGATAGAATGGATGAATAATGAATTCATTTTAGGTCTTTTGAAAATGTTGTCAAGTTCTGCTGGATCAAAAATATACCTCAGCCTTTCTTTATTTCACTCTTTATTTCACTTTACATTGCAATCGTAACAAACAGACAAACACACATTGATAACAGCTGGTGACTTTTGTGGGCCAATATTAACAGACCTGTTTGATTCACCCATTAGACTCAGTCACAAACACTACAATGGGTCTAAGGAGCTCCACATTGATCTGAAAGAGAGCATTATTGATTTGAACAAGACAGGAAAGTCACTTGAAGCCATTTTAAAGCAGTTACAGGTCCAACAATCAACTGTACAAACAACTGTCTGTAGGTATAAAGTACATGGCACAGTTAGAAAACACAAACTATCTCCTGCTGCTGAGAGAAAACTGGTCATGATGGCCAAACAAACATTAAAAAGCAAGTCTGCAATGAATTAGAAGCTGCTGGAAGACAGTTATATCAACGTGGGTTGAGAGGCTGCCGTGCAAGAAAGAAACCCTTGCTCCAGTGGCGATACCTTTAAACTCGTCTCAGTTTTTCTGCTTATTACATGGACATGTATTATAGTATTATACATATATATTTGGGGGGCTGTTTTGCAACCAGTAGATCTGCTTTTCTAAAGGAAGTAAATGGAATAATGAAGAAGGCTAATAATAATTCTTCAGGAAACCAAAAATCATCAGCAAGAAGATTGGGTCTTAGGTGCACAATGATGTCCCAACAGGACAGTGATCCCAAGGTTTTGGACTTCCCAAAGTCCTGACTTGAACGCTATCAAAGACATGTGGACTGTACTGAAGAAACAAGTCCATGCCAGGGAGAGGACTACCAGAAGCCTGTGGATGGCTATCAAAAGCACCATGTTGAGCTTCAAATGGCCGGGGGACATTGTTTTGGTAATTGTCATCATCTACTTTGCATTTACTTGATCCTGTGACAACCTTGCCCATGATTTTTTAGAGGTGCAGAACCATGCCTCATTCATTTAGCTTTACTGCAGAACCACTGCTGTTTATTTTTGTAGCTATAAAAACTGTTATATAATATTGTTTGTTCTTTTTTTTAAGAAAAACATAAACAATGCAAAGTTGTTTTTTTAGATTATTTTTGATTGATATTATTCATGTTCAGCATTAATGGCAACTTCATGAAACTCAAGACTCTAGAGAGTTGTGGCATAAGCCTGTTGAAAGATATCGCATTACGTGACCTCAATCACATAAGATAAGTGACGCAAATTACTTAATTGACGTACATTAATTTGAATACTAATGTTACATGTTTATTGGGCAAATTTCGCCCTGCCTTGCACATGCCTAAAATCTGTTGAAAGTACAAAATTGATAAGACGAATTCATTAAAGATGTTTCTAATCATCATATTATAATTTTCCATAGAGAAGAGAAACGTGACGAACCTAGAGTTGTAAAATGTGTAAGAATAGGATTTTTTCTTATTCTTTGCTTTTTTGTTTTTCCTTTCCTGCCTCTTTATCCTGCATCTATCTATCTATCTATCTATCTATCTATCTATCTATCTATCTATCTATCTATCTTTGCTCTTCTGTCCCTAATGTGTAATGAGTGGTCTCAATGTCTTCCTACAGGAGGAAACAGAGATAAGGAAGTGAGAGAAAGGGAAGAGAGAAAGTATTAACCACAGATGCTTTCTGAGTCCAGACTGTTAGCTTTTTAGCTCTGAATGTGCCGTGATCTGGTTACCCAACATGCTGCCACTACGTTCAGAGATATACTAGAAGCTTCCCTGGAGACGCAGGAGGGCAGCCCCACTGCCTCCAGCATGGCTGAGAGAAAAATCTGTCCCGGACGTCACTGTGTCTGACCAACTGCCCCCCTACCCTCCCTGCCATCTCAGCAACGGCTCTCACAAGACACAAACACCAGCATACCTCTTCATGATGAGGCAATGGACAACAAATGCATCACACCCTGTGAGTCAGGGACAACACATGGTAGGCAGCACAGCTCTAAAGCAGGCCGTGCATCTTGTCACATGTTTTGCTGTATCAAAAATAATGATTGCATACTATTACAGATTAATAATTAGAAATCAAAAATAAAATGATTAAGTTAGTTTTATTGTTTATAATCACCCTATCACCACCAGGAAACCACAACAATAGTACGGACACAATAGAACGACAGGGCAAGGCAATGTTCTTCACTTGGAGAATTAGGTTTGTTACACAGAAGTTCAGTCAGCGGGGCAAACACACCAGAGAGGGAGCAGGCAGGCAAAGAAGTCTGTACACGGATGATCATTCAGCGAGGGCAGACGAGTCAGGCACGGATCAGGCAGGCAGAGAGGTCGGTACACAGAAGATCAGTCAGCGAAGGTAGACAAATCCAACAAGGAGAAGGCAGGGGCAAAGTCGTACGGACACGGACGAAGTCGATAACCAGGAAACACTTAGGGAACAATATGGATCAGAGCTGGGACGTTTCTGCACGGAGACAAGAAGACGAACTGGCAACTAACACGAGAAACACAGGAACTATAAATACACAAACACACTACCACCAGGTGAAACAGATCAGGGGGGAGACTGGCAATCGCGGAAGTGGGTGAAACCAAATGAGCAGGAAAGGGGGACGAGAGAAAACATGCAGAAAACAACTAGTGTCCAAATCGAGGCATAACAGTACCCCCCCCCAGGGATGGCACCTGACGTCCCAGGCTGGTCAGGGTGGCGACGATGGAAATCCTGGATAAGAGTAGCGTCCATAATGTTGCTGGCCAGAATCCAACTCCTCGATTCCGGCCTGTATCCCTCCCAGTCAACCAGGTACTGATGGCCACGGCCCCGCCGTCGGACTGCCAGCAACCGCTTCACAGTAAACACCGGCCTGCCGTCAATGAGCCGGGGGGGTTGGTGGGGGTCTGGAGGCTGGGACCAGCAAACTCTCCTTCACTGATTTGATTCGAGCCACATGGAACGTTGGGTGAACTCTCAGGGATCTGGGGAGCTTGAGTCTTACAGCTGTATGGTTCACCACCTTTGAGACAGGAAAAGGGCCAACAAAGCGAGGAGCCAACTGATGAGATTTGACCCTCAGAGGAAGATCCTTAGCTGACAACCACACCTTTTGCCCGGGTCTGTATGGAAGAGCTGCAACTCTCCTGCGATCCGCTGCCCTCTTCAATCTAGCCGAGCTTCAAATGAGAATTTGACGGGCTACCGACCAGATCCTGCGGCAGCGAAGAATGAGGGCCTGGGCTGATGGCACGCTGACCTCCTCCTCCAAGGCTGGAAACAACGGTGGTTGGTAACCATAGGCACACTGGAAGGGAGAGAGACCAGAAGAAGAACAGGGCAGGGTGTTGTGTGCATACTCCACCCAGATAAGATGTCTGCTCCACTTAGTTGGATTTTGGGAAACCAGGCAGCGTAGACCCATCTCCAGCTCCTGGTTCAAACGCTTGGTCTGGCCATTGGATTGGGGATGATACCCCGATGTGAGGCCGACCGTAGTGCCCAAGAGGGAGCAAAAGGCTTTCCAAAATCGTGATGCGAACTGCGGCCCCCGGTCTGACACCACGTCCTTCGGAAACCCATGAAGCCTGAAAACATGTCTTAACATAACTTCAGCCGTTTCTTTGGCTGAAGGCAACTTGGGCAGAGGAATCAAGTGAACCATCTTCGAAAATCTGTCCACCACAGTGAGGACAGTTGTGTTACCTTCTGAGGGAGGCAAACCTGTGACGAAGTCCAGAGAGATGTCCGACCAGGGGCAATGAGGCACCGGAAGGGGGCACAGGAGCCCTGCAGGAGGGTGTCGAGACACCTTGTTTCTGGCGCACACTGGGCAGGCGGCCACATATTCGCCGACGTCCTTCTCCATAGCAGACCACCAGAATCTTTGTTTGATGACGAAACAGGATTCGTTTGATTCCTGGGTGGCAGGACAGTAGGGAGGTGTGGGCCCAGTGGATCACCTGTGAGCGCAGAGGGGCAGGCACAAACAACCGATTCTGGGGACAACTGTCAGGAATAACAATGTCAATATTGGCTTGTCTGACCTTCTCCTCAATTCCCCATGTGACCGCCCCGACCATGCAGGATGAAGGCAGGATTTCACCGGGAGATTTCGGACTGGAGTCCGGCTCGAACAGGTGGGACAGGGAGTCTGGTTTCACATTCTTAGAGCCGGGTCGGTAGGAGAGAGAAAAGTCAAAGCGGTTAAAAAACAGTGCCCACCTGGCTTGTCTGGGGTTAAGACGTTTGGCAGACCGGATACAGTGTTTCCCACAGTATTTTCTGAGGCTATGGCTCTGCGCGGGGGGGGGCGTCATCATACTGTAATATTTCGACTTATTCGGGTATTTAATTTTTTCTCTCTGGTTATAATGCTGTCACACAGCCATCATGAACTACCCTGCATGGTCTTGGAATTAATATTTGTCTGCTATTGTACAGAAATACTATTTTTATTATTTGAGGAGTTATCTAAGTCAGAGTCCTGGATGGGTTTGGCGTTGCTATCAATTTATAGCGGGTCGGCTCGGGTGCGGAATGTAATTTGTGTTACTGTCGGGAAATGGTGGGTGCGGGTTTGCAGAATAAGACCCGTGCAGGACTCTGATCTAAGTGACCATTTTAATCCTCTAAATATCAAGCTAAATATCCAACATGCTAGTAAACTGTTGCTGTGTGGCCATCTCCTGGATCTCCTTGGCGATCGAGGTGAGTCGCTCCTCAGTGCCATGAATCCGACTGCCTTGCGCCCGGAGCGCAGCGCACCCCGTCAGCGTCGGCTGAGTCCATGTTATGGCCAGTTCGTACTATCCCGACCAGGAAACCACAACAATAGTTTGGACTCAATAGCACGACAAGACTCGGGATAGGGCAAGGCAATGTTCTTTACTTGGAGAATTAGGTTTGTTACACAGAAGTTCACTCAGCGAGGCAAACACATCAGACAGGGAGCAGGCAGGCAAAGAAGTCAGTACACTGGTGATCATTCAGCGAGGGCAGACGAGTCAGGCAGGGATCAGGCAGGCAGAGAGGTCAATATACAGAAGGTCAGCGAAGGTAGACAAATCCAATATGGGGAAAGCAGGGGCGAAGTCGTACTGACACGGACGAAGTTGGTAACCAGGAAACACTTAGGGAACGATATGGATCAGAGATGGGACGTTTATGCACGGAGACAAGAAGACGAACTGGCAACTAACACGACAAAAACAGGAACTATAAACACACAAACACACTACCACCAGGTGAAACAGTTCAGGGAGGAGACTGGCAATCAGGGAAGTGGGTGAAACCAAATGAGCAGGAAAGACGGACGAGAGAAAACAGGCAGAAAACAACTAGTGTCCAAATCGAGGCATAACACACCCAAACAGTGATACATACAGTAATTTCACAGTGTGAAATAAGTCATCTGAAAACAAGGAGGGTCCATTTGATAGCCAATAAAGGCGTACAAGATGCTTGAAGAGCTAAATAAGATTAAACATTGTCTTATTACTGTGCCATATGACTCAGATAGTAGCTTTAGACTGCTAAGTTTACTACACATTAGCGTGATGTGACTGTTAATGTAGCGTTGATAAAACAGCGCTATGTGGAAGTAAACTATAATGTAAACTTGTGCCACACGTGAAGATCATAAGATAGCAGTCTTATTTTGACCCGCTTTGACAATTTCAGCAGTTTGGTCGAGTTTTGCATACTCCTGCTCTGCAGTAAGTTATTAGTAATGATTGTATGGACACAACAGGTGTCACAATACCGAAAACTCACAGAACATTATCATCATGATATATAGTCGATGGTACGATTTATTTCACAATATCAAAGAAAGAAAAGAAAAAGATGACTTGAACAATGTCCTTTAATGATAATTGTTATGTGTACAGCAGTTATTATTTGTATAGGATTTTTACTTTAGGTACCGTACCTTGTGTTTTCTTTCTATAGTAAAATAAAAGTAGCTGGCCATGACCTGCACATGTTTAAAACTGGCCATGAATTGTGTTTCACAATGAACTATTGGACTTTATACAATTGCAAAACAAAACAGCATCCAGTTGCGAATAGCAATTCCTCCCTCCCACTGGTTGTGCAACACAACTACCAGGGCACCCAGGGGGTCTGACACGGTAGAACAGTCGAGAACAGGCAGTTCCCTCAGTAGGTTCCACTGATCTCGCTTCCTCTTGTTGACCGGACTACCAGAGCCAGGACAATCTCTGTCTGCATAACTGTTATTATTTCCTAATTGTGTTAATATGCCGACACATTTTTTTGCGCTTGGTTTGTAAAAACGCAGATTGACACACTGCCTGGCTGCAGTGACACTGTCATTCTGCTTGTTGGGATAAGCAGATGCGCAGGGTGGCAGAGAAGCCTGCTCGCTCCACCCAACAAACCTAGGGACACTCTTGCAGCGAAAAGCAATTCTGGAGAATGAGTGAAGAGGTCCAGTTGAAGATGTCGGAGTGTTCCTAAAGCTCAAATACAGCCAAAAAATAGACATTGCTGGAGTTTGTTATAGTTAACAGTTCAAGTAAGAACACAACCAATGAAGCCAACCAGTCAGAGATGGAGTAGGTCGGTTCTTATGAGAATGAGTCTGTCTTTTTGAGCAGTTTGATTGCATCCTCTGCCATTGAAATAGAACAATACAATGGCAAGGACAGATAAAGTAATGCATTCATACTGATTTCCCTTGTTAGAAATCATGAACGTTAAGGGGCGAAATAGCCACATGATAAGTTGGTAGATATCATCACAGTCCCATGATGGAAGTTCAGTTTATTGTTACATACCTATTGGACACACTAGAAGACAAACCAAAAAGTGTAGAAACTAATTAGCATTTCTGTTATGAGAATGGGGCAAGATACATCGTAGCCTGATCATATCACTGTTAATACTGTTAAAAAAACAATTAAAAAAACAAAAACATGTGTCTGATCTAAACTAATTGACCTGCAGACCGTTGTCTTTTATAGGACCAGAATTTCAATTCCAGCCAGCCCCAATGATGGATTACCATCCTGTCTTTTATTCTCATCTGTAGCTGATTTCATCAACAAGGCCCCTAGTGGACCTCTGTCTCTATACATTACATGAGCTGACATCTTTGACTATCATCCTATGACATACACTTCATGAAAAGTGGGGTTGTCGTCAGTATGCGGCACTGTAGATTGTCGTGGAAGTTCAGGTTTACGACTGCAAACGGCAATTTGCAGTTAACACCGAAAACTGCAGTGAATTGTCGGAAATTGACATGGGCCTTGCTTGGCAGTTGTCCCCCCTCCCCCTGATTCTAGGGGAGGCTTTAACATGTAAATGAAAATGCTGTGACCTATACAAATGCAAATCAGGGTAGCAGG
>CAEMYA010000172.1:364147-399797 GCA_903131615.1 Diplodus sargus | reverse complement strand
GCTATGTATTAACCAATCAAATATGAATGAATTACTCTTCATATGAAATATTACTTGGACAAATAATAAAGAAGATACAAGATATGAATCAGACCAATAATTTGCCTACCGACAATGCTCTTTAAAAGCTGACATGGAGCGGATGTTGGTGGATGGAGGAAGAACACACACGGTCCTCCATGCTCTCCTCCATGCTCTTCTTAGCTGAAATCTCGCGAGACTTTAGGTCACAACTCTATCAACAAGATTACGGTCTCTTAAAGACACGGTACACATTAAATGAACTGTAACAGCTTAAATCTTACAACACACTACTTCCTACAAACATAACACATGCGGTTTGCACCAGAGTGAAAAGTGTAGGAGATGAAAAATGAAACCATTTATCTAATCAGTTTATACCACCAGTATGTATGACAACACATACTATACATACTATGAAACAGCACCAACAGAGACACAATCTATATTAAACTAAATGATAAATTGGTGGACTGACAAGTTTGTGTATGGAGGGTCTTTTATGCTTCACATTTTTTGAGTGTATATTTTGTTATTTATTTGTTTATTTTATCAAGTAACTGGACTTTTATTTCTTGTTGCAGTTGTCCTATGAGGTGCAAATTTTGTGATTTTGCCTGCACAAACCAAGAGGGTCTCTTCAAGCACTATCGTGTGAGGCACGGAGCAGGAGCTAACTGGCCCTGTATTTACAGCGACTGTGTGTGCACTTTCCGGACCCACGGGGCACTGAAAACACATCTTACAAGATCACATTGCAGGACAAGTAGAAGGGAGGAGATGTGCACTTTTTATTGTGAGTCTTGTGAATTCAGAGAAAATTGCACTCAACACACATTTTTCATCCATCTTGAGCATCATTTAAGAAATAGACAGACTGTGCATTGCCCTTTTTTGCGGTGTGAGTTTAAAACTAACAATTTAAAAACATTCACTTCTCATAGAAGCAGAAAACACAAACATAAACAGGACATTAGAACTTGTGTTAGAGAAAATGTGGCATGTGCAATTGAACCTGAAAATGTGAACCAGACGTCAGATATCTGTGGTGAAAGTGAGAGATCACAAACTGATGAGGATTCAAATGACAGGGCTGAGGAAGAGTATATACTGACACTGACACTATAGAAAATAAAATTGCATCACATTTTTTGTGTATGCAAACTGTATTACATGTTTCAAAAAGTGCTTTACAGACAATTGTTGAGGAATTGAACCATATCCTCCATTTCACTAAATGCCATTCTCTACAAACTATATAAGAGGTGCTAACTAAACATGACATTCAAGTAGATTATTGTGTTGTTAAAGAAATTAATGATGGAATTAAAAAAAAAAAAATCCACTTATTGTAAGCACTGAGGCAAAAGGTGCTCTCTCCACTAATTACAGGAGGAATACCTATTTTAACGAGCACTTCCCTGTGATTGCACCAACTGAATACACATATAAATATACCCATAAAAATAGTTTTGTTTATGTTCCACTTATTCAAGTTCTAGAGAGTTTACTTAGAGAGTCATATTTTACAGAGAAGTTAGTTTTTGATCAAGAAAGCAAACCAGGTCTATACGGGTCATTTCAAGACGGCCAGTACTACAAAGAAAATACACTTTTGGGTGTGCAAGAGACAAGTTCTTCTATTGGACTGTATATAGACGATTTTGAAGTATGTAACCCTTTGGGGACATCTAGAACAATACATAAAATAACTGCTGTTTACTGGATTTTGCTGAATTTACCAGCCAAGTTTCGCTCTACTCTGCCCTTAATACAACTGGCTCTTCTTGGAAAGAGTGTTGATGTGAAACAGTTTGGGTATGATGCATTTCTTCATCCACTGATTAAGGATATACAATTTTTGGAAACAAATGGGGTGTTTGTGGAGGCACTAGATACATTTGTGAAGGGGACAGTACTTTGTGTGTGCGTAGATAATCTTGGGGCACATAGCCTAGCAGGTTTCCAGGAATCATTCAATGTTGAACATTTTTGTAGATTTTGTTGTATTAATCGGGACCAAATAAATATTGTTGAAGCAAGAGATTGTCAACTAAGAACAGCACAACACCTTTGTGGAGGAACATGAATCTGGTAATGAACAAACTGTGAATGGTGTAAAAAAGGCCTGTTTACTTCATAAGCATTTGTTCCATTTCCATCCTGTTACTGGGTTTCCCCCAGATATTTTACACGACTTCTTTGAAGGTGTTACCACAGTAGAGTTATGTTTGTGTCTTAAAGATTTGGTAAGAAAAGGTTTTATTATATTTGATGGGCTGAATAGCCGCATAAAACTGTTTCCATATAAACATTCTGATAAGGTTAACAAGCCAAAACAAATTACAAAAGCCAGCTTTGGAAAGAGAAGAATCAGTGGAAACGGACACGAAAACTGGACACTGTTACGTTTACTTCCTCTTTTGATTGGGAGCAGTATTCCAGAAAATGAGCCCTCATGGGAAATATTAATAGACCTCAAAAAGATTGTGGAGATTATGTCTCTACTAATATAGCAGAGGAAATACTGTGTTATCTGGAGACTAAAATATATGACCATCGCAAGCTGCTTCTTGACACTTTTCCTGACTTCAAGTGTTTGCTAAAACATCACTATATTGAACATTATGTGCACCTTATACGTTGCTTTGGACCTCTAGTGGACTTGTGGACCATGCGCTTTGAGTCCAAACACAACTTCTTTAAAAAAGTGGTGCATGATGTTTCTCAATTTCAAGAACATCCTTCTTACGCTCTCTACTAAACATCAACAAATGATGGCATATTACGTTGATGGCAAAAGTCTGTTTAAACCAAAGCTGTACCAGCCAGTGTTGACAGGGTTAACACAGCATCATTGGAGGAAAAACTCAGGATGGCAATTCAAAACAAGTTTCCACAGCAAGATTATGTATCCCTTACCAAAGATGTTCATTTACATGGAACCCACTATGCAAAAGGCATGATCATTTCTGCTGGGAAATGCAGTGGACTGCCTGAGTTTTACAAACTTCTGAACATTGTCATCAACTTTGAGAAAGTGTTTTTTGTAACCACAAAGCTGTCTTCCTGGTATATGGAACACTACAGATCTTACGAAGTTATTGACACTAGCTGTGTGGATGTCGAAATCCTGGATCCTGAGGACTTGAATGACTACCAGCCCCTAACTGTATACCAAGTGGCTGGAAAGTTGATGGTAACTCCAAGGGCGTGTCTACTGCATTGAATGTAATGGTATGTACTATAGATGTGTATGATCCAGGAATTATTGTTTGACAATGCTTGTGTATAAAATGTTTTTCTTTGTCTTCACAGGCTTTGTTGCTATGTGTAAACATCAACCCCAAACTCATTAGGAAAGTTCAACTGACTAAACGCCCTGAATCTGTGGAGCAACTACTTGATGAGCTACGGGAAGAACTTGAACTCGAAGGTGATTTCTCTGTACAATATGAGGATCCAGACTTTGAGAATGCACGATGTGCATGAAAGATGTGTTCTTGTGTATGAAACCAAAAAGAAGTGGAAAGACATGGAACTTATCAGTCAGAAGATGGAACTCACATTTTCCCTCAGGAGAAAGGAGATTATTGAGGTGCAGCCCATGGTCACGGAAATCCAGGAGAGATGGCCTGCCCTGTTTCTTAAGGAACAGGTCAGTAAATGTGTGTGTGAAAAAGTTGCTAACTTTTTGATATCACAAAACTATGCTTGGTTTGGTTGCATTTATGTGTGCCATTTTTTTTGTGTGTGTTTTTTTTGTTTGTTTGTTTGTTTCATGCTCCACAGATTTGCAGCGAGTTCTACTGTGTAATGACCAAGGACCTGTTGGAGACATTTAGAGCGGCCCTAGACACCTATTGGCCTCGACTACTCAAACTGTATCGTGCCAGGAAAGGGGCCTTTGGACAAGACATGGAGAGCCTCTTGGATGTTCTTGATGAGCAGGTGAATTCATGTAATAAACATAATTTATTTTTGATTATGGTTCAGGGTTACCTGAGCTAGCCCTTATGAAAAGCTCATAGAGGAAGGTTTTGAGCCGGTTCTGAAAAGTGGAGAGAATGTCTTCAGCCCAGGGTGAGAGCTGGTTCCAAAAGAGAGGGGAGGGAATTATTAGAGTTAGGCTTGAACCCTTGTAATTATTGATTACACTTTAGTGGTTGAGGTTTCTTTAGCTAATTTAATAAAAGCTTAACAGAGTGATGTTGAATCATTTTATTAACATGTCATTGTTCTGTGTAATTGTAACAATTCCAATTTCAAATTCCAATTTCCAGACATCTGACATCACAATGCATCGAAGCAGAGCATGTCTAGAAGGTCTACCTCTTTTTCTCTGTGACACTTCAGAAAAGCTTTTCCTGAAATGCCAGATGAGTACAGAATGTCTGTTTTTGTTTTTTGGTCAGTGCACATTAATTATCATGCACAAATTATGTATAATTCTCTATGCCATATTTGTTTAGAAAATTGAAAAGATGAAATATCCACACCTTGGATTGTAGCTCCAAAAAAACTGTATTCATCAACAACGTTCCATATATTTTAGCCATTAAGCTGAGTTACATGGCCCAGTAGTACCATCTGCTGTCTTAACAGAGCATTTAAAAAGCGCTCTTCCTGCTCTGAGCAATTCTATATATATATAAATCTATGAATGCTGAAATAAAGTAGTACTTTAAGTGAATGAAGGTCACAGTCTGTTGATGAATAAAGGGCTAGCCCAGTTGCTTCTCCTCTGTGTTTCTAACCCTCCTCTCCTCCACGTGCATTTGTTTTCAACAAAGCCGGAAAGAAATCAATCTGTGGAGCGGTGGATAACGTCATTTATCATTGATGTGTTACGATGTGTGTAGTCCTATCCATCACAAGATATTAAGGGTTGCTTGTTTGTGTCGTGGTGCTGCTGAGATGAGAGCAAGATGAGGCTCTGATCTTACAAGGTTGGTTTTCAGCCAAGAGACGCAAGGTGGAAGGCAGAAAGCCTCCATTCTCCCTGGAACAAGTTACAAGTCATTGATTTAACTAGTACTATCACTCCAAAACCGTTTAAGTAAAGATTGAATATGGAGTTTTACCAGAATATCACAATCTATTGATCAAGGTAGGCAACAACAACAACAGAAAAATAATTCCTGCAGTCAGTTGCCAGACCGTTGCTAACTGTAACAGACCGTTGCTAGGGACGCTGCTCTGATCAGAGTAGCACAAAGAACTATGCAGGATATTTACCTTTTGTTTCATTTTTACCATCAAAAAGCTTTGGACAAATTGTGATGTTAGATAAATGACTTGTAGCTTGTAACAGAGAGAGTTGAGGCTCTCTGCCTTACCCCGAATTTCCACCGGGGTAAGGCGCCACAGCGCTATCAATCAGTAGCAGATCGCATCAGACAGGAAGTCAGACACAGTATCAAAGTAAAACACTTCCACCCCCTTTCAAAATAAAACCCAATGGTCCATATTGATTATCACAACTTCACATCAACATTACGTCAATTATTTATGACATTACAGATCCCTTTCATAAGGACAATGGCAGAGAGGACTGAAGATTATAAAAAATATGATTTTAAATTAACTTTAT
The DNA here is from genome assembly GCA_903131615.1 of Diplodus sargus. Taxonomy (NCBI): domain Eukaryota; kingdom Metazoa; phylum Chordata; class Actinopteri; order Spariformes; family Sparidae; genus Diplodus; species Diplodus sargus. The sequence continues at coordinate 394,183 of CAEMYA010000172.1, read as the reverse complement.
AGAACCTACCTTTGAGTGATATGTTAGATTATCTCGTGATCTCATGTGAATACGGCCGGCTCACAAGGCAGCGCTGCACTGCCGTGGCGCCCCCGGTGGGGATTGACGCTGGGCGGAGGACGGAGCAAAACTGCGGGGCAGCCGTTCCACAGCGCTGACGGGGTTACACATTGCTGCTTCAGGACCCGGTGTCACAGCTCTCGTCTCAGTGGCGGTGGATTCTGCAACACAAACATGCCCCATAAACCGTAATCCCTTGTTTATGACAGATAAGACTACACAAATACATGCATCATAACATGCATTTGATAATCCATCGATCCACCGATTGATTATAAAAAGGCTTTGTTGAAAACAAATGTAAATGACCGGGAGAAGGCTTAGGAAAACAGCGGACAAATGAGCCACAATTATTCTGCACCCCTCTAAACGCACCGTGGGTGTATTATTTTTGAAAAAATATAGCTTTTTATAAACATTCTCCATATTCAACCTTTAAGGTAAAAATTAAACAAAGTTTAGGCAAAAATCATAGTTCCTCTTTAACACTTGTAGTCTCACAACTACAGCACATCTACAAAGGAATATCAATCAGGATCACAGGCAAAAAACTGTATAGTACAGTAACTGTAAACTACAGGTTTACTCAGGCTGAGACACAAGACTGTCTCCTACTGTAGGCTATGGCTAAAGTTGCTCCAGGGGTTGATTTACATCACTTCCAGCAGGGACAGACTTGTATGCATACATACAGAATAATATCCTTTTACACATACACAAATTTAAAATTATACCCTGATATGGGTGTTTAATTAAAGTGTTATCTTAACAATATTACATTTGGCCGAATTTCTGCTTTTAACAGGAAACTGATCCAGAAGACGGACAGACAAAAGGGGTCAAAATGGGAGTGCTCACCGTGTTCGTAGATGATGGTGCACCGGCCTCGCTTCAAACTGTTAACAGCATTGCTGTGGTGTTGGAGGAGACAATTGTGCTCGAAGACATTCCAGACGTTCCCACTGCCTTTGCTTACCCGTTTGGCATGCTTTATGCATTGAACATAGAGTTCCCAAGACATTTCAGATATACGTTTGAAACAGTGCAGCACATCTTTATGGAGCTTACACCCTCTTGTTCACAGCGTGTGTGGAGCCTGAAAACAAAGCTCTTGCTGTAAGAATCCTGACAACAACAAGGACTCACTCTTAGCCACAAGCCCAGCTTTTTATTTACATTACATTTGATTTTTTAGTTATGTTGACAGGGCTATGTTCCTACAGTTCTACAAAGATGGGATTTTTTTTTTTTTAAAGAAAATAACTTTTTTCACTCTATTAAAAATGATAACATTGGGGGGAAAAAGCAGTCACCTGAAGCTAAAACTGCCATGTTTAAGTAATGTCTAATGTCTAGTGTTGCTAAGCTCAGGATTGTTATTACAGTGTTTTTGAACTATGTTGTGGTTTGGACTGTTTTAACATGTTTTTTCAAACCAGGATGTTTTCAAGTCAGTCTGCATCTTTTTGTTCATGTGCAGTGTACTTGCACCTATTGGTAGATAGAGATTTCATTCTCCTGCATATTTGCAATTTTTATAATGGTGTTACTAAGCTCAGGATTGTTATTACAGTGCTTTTGAACTGTGTTGTGGTTTGGACGCTTTTAACATGTCCACACCAGTCTGCATCTTTTTGTTTGTGTGCAGTCTAGTACTTGCACTATTGGTAGATACTAAGAGATTTCATCCTCCTGCATACTTGCTGGAATGTTGTATTTAATGTTTAAATAAACATGTTTTACTGAACTAGTATTATTTGTATCATATATAGGCATAATAGAAAAGTTTTAGTTGCCATAACGTATGTTGAGTTTTGTTGCATTTCAAAGGTAGCTTATCTGAAACAAAAATAATTAGTTGAGACTACTGAATTTTGAGTGTTTAAAAAATCTAAATTTGAAATTATGTCAATGTTAATTTATAAGTTATAGCAACAAAAGATCATTTGATGTCTTAAATGTATGTCGTTGTCTTCAAAACTTGAGAGTTTTAGTTGGACTCAAAAGAGTCTTAGAGTAGTAGAGTTTTTGAGTTTTCATAGCCCTTTATTTTTTACAGTGTGATTAAATTTTTCCAAGATGAAGCCTGCCTTTTGACACAGAGCAAGAAGATCTCTTATTGTTTGGATTTCTTCTCCCTCAGTGGCTGAGCTCTTGAGACAGTCATCCATGAGAAGTTCTGCTTGACAGTTTGAAGCACTTCAGGTGAAAACTCAGGCTGATTATCCTCTGAAGCCTTCCTCAACGCATAGCCTGCACCGCTAGGGGGTGACAGGTAAACAGTAACTCCTAAGATCCCTTGTGATAACTCCATCTGAATTCGGGAACTTTCACCTGTGAAACATGGATTGAATATTCCCCATGGATGCCAATGGCTCCTGTCTGAAGCGAGCAAGAACACCAAGCTCTACATAGCCTTTACTAATGTGTTCGTTCATATACCTTGCATACTCCTGGTGAAAGTGAATTTCATGACAGAATCTTTTCTTCAAATCCTGCACCATAGCATAAGAAAGGAATGTGGATGAGGATCCACATTGCTGCTTCCATTCAATGGACCATTATCACCCATTCCTGAAACAGCTTTAACAGCATACTGGCCATCCTGTAGGACTTCCAAATTTCCCAATAGTTTGGGTGCGTTGGGGCAAATCAACATGGCGATGTTTGCCTCTATGTTCGAGATGTGCACCTTGGAAAAGTATAGCCACTTAGCCAGATCTTCAGTTGTCACCATGTCATTAGGAGTAACTGACATTTTCTGCTGTGTGATAACCTCTGGAAAAAGATAGAATTTGTTGTTTTCGAGACCAGATCAGGGTTTCTGCAGGTTTGAACAAGTCAAACTTCAGACTTTTTAAGACCTTTTTAAGACCATTTTGAACTAAATTTAAGGCGTACATGAAGTACGAAAAGTAAGGAAAAATGCGGTCCCAGAATTACTTTTTAAAAAAAAACAAAAACACATTTATTGCTATTCACAGAGCAGCTCAAACAATGGGGAGTGAATGAGCGTGTGTCAGGGCTTTTACAGTTTTAACATTTTCATTAGTTAGTATTTTAATTTCGTTTTTTTAGTTTGCTTTTTCATTTTAGTTTAGTTTGAATTAGTTTAACAAGTGATCTAGTAGTTTAAGTATAGTTTTTTATCTAGGAATTTAATTTTAGTTAACTATAATAACCCTGGTGTGTGCGCAGACACACACACTGGCACACACGGTGTCCAAAATCGAATGCACCTCCGCTTTGAAAGTCGGAGTTGGGCAAAAGATGGTTTGACTGTCGCTTGACTGCGAGGCGGCAGAGGCAGCGCAGAGTTCGAGTCGAGCAGAACTGGATGAAATTGGACCGGGAACTGGTGACAAAGACGTACAGAAGTGTGTGTGATAGCACGACCTCACTGGAGACTTTTAGAAGCTAACTGGTGTTTTTTCCGACACCGACTGTGCCAAATTTGAGGGTCCTCTGGCAGATTCCGCTGTCGAAATCGTTCCGGAACTGGCGAAGTGTACACCGATGCATTCTGACCGCACTGTTGGCAAAATAAAACTTACGTTCCTGGATACTTCAGACAGAAGAACACACGGAGCTAACTGTGAATCTCACCAACACATAAATGAACGTACATATTTAAGACCTGACTAAATGTAATTTAAGACCTATATGCAAAATATGGACGTATTTAAGACGTTTTAAGGCCTAAAATTGAGATTGTCAAATGTAAGACTTTTTAGGACTTTTTAAGACTCCGCGGAAACCCTTCAGATGCTTCTGCAACTGACAAATTTTGGTTTGCCCCATTGTGCACAACAGGACGCTAGTTCTTTTTCCTGTGACATTCAGCAGCTGCATTTGATGTTCTGAGCAAAATGTACCTGAACTGCCAAGATCCAAGAAAACATTAGCTGATGGGTCTTGTATGCTACCAAACAGACGTCAGAAAGACTGCCGGCACAACGCTCTATGATAGTGACTAAATCACTGAATCTAGCTCTGTGGCCAGTAATTTCCATTATGTAGTGAGTTGTGGTCCTCCATTGTTCCCTCATTTTGTATGGCAATTTTGTAAAGATGGCTCTCATGTTAACAGGCATGTCAAGCTCCTGCATGTACTCGAGTTCCTCCACTACGTTGCAGCAGCCGCACAACAATAAGGTGTGGGCCTGGAGTGCTTTCATATCCTCAGATTTGATCATTTGCCAGACCAAAGCGTAATCTATGTACACAGTTGCGGTTTTGTATTGGTTTCCAAAATGTTCCCACAGAAAGCCCTTAGCCACTGCATATACATGCTTCGGAGCCATATGCTGTCAGCTACGCGCCAGTTCTCGTGGTTGCCTCCAAGTGAACTGTTCAAGTTCTACAAACAATACGCTTTCCCCTCCACTGCACAAAGGCTTAAATGAAGGCTCTGTTTTGGAGAGGATCCCATTAAATGTTGGGTTATCTCTTAGTGGTAGTGAAACTGACTGCTGCTGCTCTGACAGAGCTGCTGTAATTTCATTTTGCCTGTGCATTATGGTAAGAAGTTCTCCAGGCGGACTTTAACTCATTTGTTGATGGTAAGTAGTTTGCGTTTACTCTTCCTTAGAAAGAGTTGTTGTAGACTTGTGTTGAAAATACTGTGACATTCCGAGTATTTTGTTTTCCTGTTGCTGTTGTTTCTTGGGAAAGTGTTGATGGTTTGAAGCAGCTTTTAGCCTGTGCACAGTTTCTTTTGGACACACATCCATTGCTTTATCATGCGGTAGTGAGACTTCGGTCGTGTCATTTTGTGGTGTTGATTTATTTGATTCAGGCTTGAAGTCCTTTGCCATAGGGTTTAAGACATTGACCATTTCCCTTTTTCTTTTTTTCCTTTCCACATAAAAGTTGTTCTTCCTCCTCCAGAACATGTTTTGTCCTTAAAGCAGAAACTTGAGCGAAACTCTCTCTGCCTCAGCTTTGATCCTGTCAGAGGATTTGGTACTATCACTGTTACTACTTCATGGACTCTAGCATTTGCCTACAACATTTAAATCACTGTCTTGTATACTTATCCTTGTATCATCCACAGTGCCATTATTTTCCTGTGTATTGCTTTTATTAGAACAAACCCACTTTTAACATCAACAAAACACTCATCATTTGCTGATTTTGCTACCACATCATGAAAAAGAAAAACATGAAATATGGTTCAAAGTGAAAATGCTTTCAGAGAATCATGCATCCATTTTACTTCTTAACACATCTAAATCAATTCATGCAGACATCCTATAAAGCAGCCGCAGCAATCGAGCAGCTCCAAGCAGCTCTCCTTGTCCTTATCACATCGCCTCAGGTATGTTTACGAAGTGCCGAAGTTTTCAACAAAGTTTCAACAGGTGCAAGGTTTTTGACATATAAAATAGGAGCTGGACTATTACTTCGCTGCTGAGATGTCTGACCAGGCCTTGCTTCATTAAATTACCATATGCTATGTTGCATTCCTCATAAAATCCACAGGCTGTTCATTGTTTGCTGAATGACAATCTATTTATTTCTTCACTGTGCATAAACATGAACAGTGTTCAGCTCCAGTTCCAACAAAGATCAAACTCTAAGCTTACACCATACTTACTTAATGTTACAGGTAGGGTTGCCACCTTTCAGAAATGAAAATAAGGGATGCTCACCACAGCTCCTCAGGGCCATGACCACCACAGGCCCGACTCCTGTGGGGTGGAGCGCCCGCAGCAGTGGTATGTTTTATTTTGTGCTGGTTTTTCTTTATTACCAAAGAACACATTCGCCGATAAATGGAAGTTAATTAAATCTTGAATGAAATCCGTTTGTGTGGAGTGCACAACAATGAATTTTTAAAATATAAAACTAAATAAACAGAGAACTTAATGTTACTTCTTAAGTGCATAACTACAGGGACTCTCTTTGAACATTTTTACTTAAAGAAAAAGAACAGAACAAAAAAAACAACAAAAACACTTATTAATTACTTTCAGACTCAGCCAGATTTTGTTGTGCTGCACCGCAAATCCACAGACTCAGATTTGCGTACACGACCTCAGACCTGACGTGAGATCTGATTGTAGCTTCCGCTCACGTCCAAATTGATAAATGCCGAAGCTTGCGTGGAAATGGTTGTACGCACTGTTTTCTGCCGTACGTTCGTTTGATAAATGAGGGCCAGTGTCACTAAAGGTCAAGGTGCCACGGTGCAGAGAGAGAGGTTGCAGTGAGAACAGCCAGTTGTCTTCTGAAAAGTTGAACCATTTCTCAACATCTGAGAGTGCTGTAAAAATCATTAAAATGCAGGAAAATCTGCCCTTGTCATGTCTGCATGACATGGACGGAGATGCTGCAGCTTCACTTTAGTTAAGTAGCCATAGAACTGGTCATCTCGTCTCTGTGTGAGCTTTTGCTTGAAGTTATCCATGATGGAATATAACTAAACACGGGTGGTTTCATCGCTCTTCAGCTTCTTTACAACTTCCTCGAACAGAGAGAGGATATTATTGCAGAAGAAAAGGTAAACCTCCACAATGTCTCCATCTTCCTCAGTTGAGTCCTCACTGAGCTTTAACAAAGCCCAAATTTGTTTGGTACACTCGTCCCCCAGGCTAATAAAGTAAGATTTTAGTGCAATCCAGGTTTGCACTAGCCGGGTGATGGCTGGATTAAGGGAGAGCCACCTGGCTGTGACATGTTGTAGAATTTCCTGGAACTCATCATCACAAAACGTACAAAACTCTTTGAGTGATTCTCTTCGTTTGGCAGATGTGGAAAAGAAGCCGATAGACCTTCAGTACAACATTTTCCACATCTACAGTGAACTGGTCAAGATCATGCTTCACTGTGTTGTGCACAATGTGGGCATGGCAGTTTCCTTGCAGCAGACCTTTTTGTTTCTTCTTCAAGTTGGAGTTGTGAATTCACATTCGTATTGTCTGCACTAAATGCTGTCACTTGATCGAGTGATAAGCCAAATTTGTCAAGCGACTGCTCTATGAGAGCTACAATCCCAGCAGCGGACTCATCTGCATTTTCCATGAAATCCAGCATTTTGTTGGTGACCCCACATTCTGGACTGAAGTACTGAAGAGCAAGGGGGAACATCTTCCTGTCGCCTTTATTTGATGCCTCTGTCTAAATGGAAAATGGGAGGGGTTTATCTGATGTTAGGGCCTTGAGAACATCACCCACTGCCTTTGGAGCAATGACATCTTTAACCACTGCCTTTGTTCTCCCTATAGTCAAATGTTTTTCTTTTTTTGACAATTTTTGAATCCGGTAGAATCTTTTGACTCAGTCTATGTGCACACTCAGCACTGTAGCTGAGGTTGTGTGTGACTGTGTGGTACACCTGTGTCACCTCAGCTGCGGTAACCTAGAGGTGAAGAGTGTGTCAAATTGTTAATTAAAGTGAACAGTATTTGTCTGCTGCCTGTCTTATGACTTGAAAGGAAGTCAGGTCATCCAAACAGTTTAACCACACTAATATTTATGTAAAGATTACTGAACACTGTATTCCTCAAAAATATAAACATTTTGACACAGAATACACATTTACAAACATTTTTAACCTAGGAAATGTATATATGAAGAATAAACGTTTTCTCTTAACAAATGTGTTTATTTATTTATTAACTGTTAATCCATTAGTATGATTTGTTCTTTAAATGGCCATATATAATAATTATATTGGCTAATACTACTGTATATTAAATATATATATATAAATGATCGCTCATTCGACTTTTAAAACTCAACATCCTTGACGATCAATCAAACCACAATAGTTTACTAAAATAGGCTATGCCCATGCACTCACATCTTCTGGCAAAAACACAACCAGATAGGAAATCAATCATAACATAATGTCCCATACCGTATCAGTCTCAGGAGATGATTGGGGTATGAAGAACTGTGACACTGACGCTTGGGTCTTCTGTGTTCTTTCGTGTCTGCAGTGTTGCTCTCGTGTTGCATGCTGTCTGATGTCAGACAAGCCCACCATGCGCCACTGATACAGGACGCAACATTTAATTGCCAAATAAAGGACGATTCCATCTTTTACGGGACGGGTAGCAACCCTAGTTACAGGGGTCAGATCCCTTTGCCCTTCTGGGTGCACATACCTGACATATTACAGTGACACCAAGTGTTCAAACACTGAATAACACACATAAGCCTTTAAACACTTACAAGTACCATAAATATCACACACCTTAATGTGGCAAAATGGCCATTGCCTCCTTTCTTTTTCTTGTTAAATGCCCTTTCAGGAAGTCACTGGTGTTGCAGAATAAATCTCCGCTTTTCTTCCTGCTTTGAGTGCCACCAGGCTGTTGGCAGGAATTCAATCACCTTGATTGTGGGGCGGTGCAGCGCAGACCTAAATATAGGTGAGCGCCTTCCTCATCAGATGTGTGTCTGCTTCCCTGGAGGCTATTTTCTGCGTTGGCGGGGTGTTCTTGTCTGTTATGGTTGTTTTAGATGCTGCGTGTGTTAGATCGTGTTTCCCCACTGAGATCGTAAGGTAAACTCTCTGACATTTCTTGCTACGTCGGCACATTTACGGTGCTGTTGGTATTATATCGGCATGCGCTTTCTTGTTTCACAGCAGCGCTGGCCTGTCTGCCAGCTGGAAGAGTGTGTTGGGAACGTGTGGCACAGAGCCTGTGCGTAATGGCCTGTGTGCGCTCGGCATTGCTTTCCTGTGGTAGGCCTGCTCATTGTCTGTTTGTTGTATTCATGCTGTCTGTTAGCTGCAAACATTGCGATTATACAACTAATACCAACACAAATAAAATGTATAATCAAAATATATCCATGCTGATGGACATTTTGCTCTCAAATATTAAAGGTTTTTGCAAGTGTGCATCGCGTTTCCATGGAAACACATGGGGTCTGACTAATAACTGAAACAAAATCCGTCACGTCAGTAGACTCATATGTGTAATGGAATGTAGTTTACCACTCCAGCAAATAACCCAAACCCTAGTAACGACCTAGCAACAGAAAGGATTTTCTAGTCCCAGATGAGTGAACTCTGAGATGACGTTAATGTTTTATCGCGGTCTCGGAATTTCCCGAACTACCGTAAAATTCCAAATAATAGCTGGGGTGTTTATTTGTTTAAGTCACTTACCAAACCAAGGGATTTATTTGGGACCAGGTGGCAACTTGGGAAAGGCATTTAATTCCTTCCTCTCAAAAATCTGGGATGAAAATGTCACAAACTTCTTCAAACTATTTTACGGCAGAAAGTTTTAATTTCAAGCCGTACTTTTTAATTTTTTTGCTCCAGCTCTGACAGTTACTGCGTTGCCATGGAGATGGATACACACAGACTTGGCGGCATAATATTTTGAGTAATGAGTCAGGCGTGCTGTCATGCTGATTTGAGCACGGTCTAAATGTCTTGTTGACCAATCAGACTGCTTGGTCGGAACTACTTGTTGTATAATTGAATTTACCCTCCTCCCAGGAATTCAAGTGCAATTTCTTTTATAATTCAAGTGTGTTTGTGCACTTGAAGGCCAAGCAGTACACCACTGCAGGGTGGTTTATCTCGAAACCTGAGCCGTCTGCTTGCTGGTGATCTCCGCTATGCTGTACTGCTTTGCTCTGTCTGTTCGCTCTACTCTGAGCATGATTAAGGGAGCAGTCAGGAATTTTATTTAAATGGGACGTGACTGTTGTTTGTACTGTGATTAGAGTTCTCAACGGGTCGGGCCGGCCCGACAAACCCGATCGGACCCGCAGGTTCAGGCCGGGTCCGGGCCCGAAAAAATACGCAAATGAGCCGGGTCGGGCCGGGCCTCGGGCCTTTTTTATAAAACACACTTCTTGTAGGTTGTAAATCATATATTGTTTGTTGCGAATCATCGCTGTTCACGTGTGGTGAAGAGGAAGTCTGGCTGCCTGCTTCATGAGGAGGGGCAGACGCAGACCTGACGCCGCAGCGTGACGTATACTCGCCCCTATAGCCTGGCTGGAGAAGATGGAATTGGCTAAAAGTAATTGCATTCGAGGAGTGGGGAAATCGTCTGTTTCTGTCTCTCCGAATATATTTCCCCACTGATCGAAGCGCTGTGTCTTCTTTGCAGCGGGAGCGGGTGCTGCTGCTGACGTTGACGCAGCACCTGTTTCCTGGCTCGCGTCACCTTTCCTTCGAGTTTGGGCTTAAAAACCTGCGGGCCGGGTCGGGTCGGGTTGTAATTTTCAGGCCCGTTGAGAACTCTAACTGTGATATTTCATTTATTATTCATTTATTTTCTCGTAACTTCCTGTGTTTAAATTGTTTTCATATTTTCCTTAGTTATCCATCTAGCCCATTTGTCGTGGTGTCTGGGTGAAGCACAGTTAAACCCACCGGTGGCATCTTGGCCCTATTCTAGTGTGGTGGTGGGGTGGCTCTTTGAAGTTAGTGTGTTGATTTGCGCTGTGCCTCATTGGATCCCTTCCCCTCTCCCTCAGCTAGTCACCTTTGCTGGGAGGCCTACAGCCCTGCTCACTACACCCGTAATTTTGATTGTACTTTTGATTAAAAGTTATAGGGCCAAAAGGGTAACAAAAAAAAAGCGTATATAAATTTTTTAGAGAATTGTGTACACTAAAAAAGAGTTAAAAACAATTAATAAATGTGTCTATTATTAGAAGCACGTCTCTGCTCAGTGATTTCGAACCTGTGACCTTTTCTGTGTTATACCCACCTTGATATTTCCTGGGGGCGAAATTCCCCGAGGTGGCGTTGTAGGATTTAGATTTAACTTAACCAATTTAAAAAGTACACCCTCGCTGCTTTGCCACATTAAGACTTTTACTCAAGCACTATTTGTATGAGTGACTTTTTCTTCACTTTTACTCAAGTAAGAGGTTTGGGTACTTGTTACAATGATATAACAAATAGCAGTTGTAACCTAAACAAATCTTTAATATATAAAGATCGTTCTGTTCAAGTATCCTCGCGGTGTGTTTATTGAAGAACCCAAATCACTTACAAAACGTGGTGTCAGATGATAGACTTGGAGAGTAAAGAAGATTTTGGCTAACATTTGTGGCGAAAAGTAGCTGAAACTTGCTATGCTAGAGCAGTTGGAGGCTAACAACTGAACATCAAAGCTGTGAGAGGATGTCGTTAGCCTTTTTTCCAAGGGAGAAAAAAGCACTAAACTCAGTGGAAATGCAAGTGTTGCAACCACCACCCAATCTACAGTAGACAGGTACTGTGGCTGAGAATTGGAGAAGATTTAAGCAAGACTTTAAGTTTTATCAGCAATAGGCGCCGACGAGAAGAATGACAAAACATCAGTGTTCTTGCATGCTGTGAGTGAGAGGCGCTATAAGTCTCACACCAGAGAGGAGATTATGTCACAGTTTGCAAATGCAAAATACTTCAGTAAGTTAGATGCATCATCTGGCTTTTGGCAATTGAAATTGGAAAATGCACGCTCAAAACTGTGTACATTCAACAGTCCATTTGGGAGATATCGATTTCTCTGGTTACCTTTTGGGATAGCATCTGCACCAGAGGTGCCATAAGAAAATCCACATGATTTATTAATATCTGGATGGAGTAGACACATCGATGGATGACATCGTGTAGTATGGGGAAGTACTAAAGCAGAACATAATGAGGCTGAAAAATGTTCTCAAAATAACAAGAAAAGTAAACTTGAAGTTGAACAAAGAGAAGTGCCTGGCTTACATTTGTTTGAGTTTATTCACAAATACCACTTCAAACATTACAATAATACAGTTGGTGTACAAAGTCAATTGGGTAGAGTAAGGGGGTCCCCCAAAGCAACCTAGAAAACCTCATAGGTGGGGGCCCCATGGTTCATGAAAAGGTAGTGGTACAGACAAAAATATACACAGTTACCACCTATAAGCAATGATGATAAGTAGATGCACGCAAAAGCGCACCGGAACATACATAATTATTACATGACACACACATACAATCAAACACATACATCCCAGTGGTCCATGAGGAAACAGTTTTATATTAGATATAGCTTAATAGGAATCGATTTTTTAGTTGTCTTTTGAAGTTGGAGAAAAAGGGCAACACCTTGAGGCCATCATCAGTTCTGTTCCATATCTGCAGCCCCCTACAGACAGTAGGTGGCGCGTACATGTCAGCGACATTTTCCTGATATAAGTGGTTTGATTCTCATTTGGTATGTGTGCTAGGGGCTGGAGATGGGAACAATACTACTCAGTCTAGAATTCAGCCTGTTGATAACTTGAAACATGAGGCAGGCACTATGCTATTCGTTTAGCTCAGCCAGTCTTAGCAACTCAAAGCGGTGGAACAGAGGGTGGGTGGGGGAATTTATCTCTGACCAGGACAAAGCCTGTAAGACTTTCTTTTGCAGGGATATACGTTTTTTAAGATGGCTAGGGAAGGTGTTGCACCATATCACATTACAGTAGTTAAGGTGTGGTTCAAAGAGAGTTTTGTACAGCATGAGAAGGGCAGACAGAGGAAGGATATGTCTGATTTTGTACAATAAGCCAACATACTTTACTAATTTTAATCTGGCAGTGATCAGCATTTTTAATTTTTTTGCTTGATTTGAATAAGATGAAATTAGTTTTGCTGAAATTTAATGACAGTTTGTTACATTTAAACCAGGAGTCCACTTTGGTTAATTCTGAATTTACTATATCTTGTAGAATAAGTGGGTTCCTGTGAGATGTGAACAGATTTGTGTTGTCAGCAAAAATAATGTTATGAAATATTTTAGAGGAATTTATAAAATCATTTATATATAGAATGAATAAGAGTGGCCCTAAAATGGAACCCTGGGGGACCCCGAAGATTGTGGGCTGATATAGAGTTATGATCATTTGCATGGAGATACTGTTTTCTCTTGTGTAGATAACTTCTGAACCATTCAAGTGCTAGTCCTCTGACACCATCGTGATGCAATTTGTGCATATCAAAGTCAATGGTATCGAAGGCCTTTGATAGGTCCAAGAAAATGCCAACACCATATTTTCTCTCTTCAATGCAGTCATTGATTTGTTCTATTAGGTCGAGTATTGCCATACAGGTTGTGCTCTTTTTTCTAAAAACCGTATTGAGATGGGACAAGAATATCTAGTTTATCAAGATAGCCACTGAGTCTCTTGTATACTACTTTCTCCATTACTTTTGAGAAAGTGGCTAGAATTGATATAGGCCGGTAATTGCTCATGTCATTTCTGTTGCCCGATTTAAGAATAGGAATTATCTTAGCAATTTTTGTCATTTTAGGTACAGTGCCAGTAAGTAAAGAAAGGTTGATGCAGTGAGCGAGTGGCTCTACAATGACGGTTGCAATGGCTTTCATGATCTTGCTACATATTCCATCTACACCAGCGGTATTCAAGCTTTTCAGGTCCAAAATGATGAGTTACCAGAAAGAAAATGCTTGAAGGTGACACCCTGGGGTTGACTGATCTTCTTAGACTGATCTACACCTATTGAGGCGAAATGATTATTAAAACTCTGTGCAAGATCAGCTTTGGCATCACCAAGGTCCGGTAGAACTGTAGGTTTATGTCTCCTGTTGAGAACTTCATTTAGCACATTCCAAGACCTCCTGCAGTCCCCCTGTGAAGCTTGTAAGAGTTTTGTGTAATGACTTCTTTTGCTCTTTCTTATGATCTGCATTAGTTTATTTTTGTAGGAAATATATTTCTCTTTATTTAAGCTAGAAGGATTTTTCATGTAGGTTTTGTAAAGCTTATTTTTATATTTAATAGACTTTAAAATTCCCTTTGTTATCCAAGGATTCTGGAGTGTAGTGCTGCATCTCACAGTCTTCTCAGGGATTGTGTCCTTGATGGAGTCTTGAATGATCTTCATCAGACTGTCATATGCAGCATCAGGAGTCTCACTGTCATAGACAGAGTCCCATGACTTGGCCTGTAGTAGGTGCTGTAAGGTTCTCTCATGAAGGATTTTAGATTTGATTTTAGAGAGTGGAGGAGAGAACGATTTGCCAGAGTCAAAAAATATTGCAATAGGAAAATGGTCTGTGATGTCAGACTGCACGACTCCCGTCTCCAGCTTGGTGTTTTGAATATTAGTGATGATATTGTCAATGATCGTTTTGGATGTCTTTGTAACTCTAGTAAATGTATTAATGGTGGGGAAGAAGGAGGAGGAGTGTAATGTGTTCATAAAGTCCTGTTTAGCCCCATCTTCCTTGGAAATATCAATGTTATAGTCACCAAAGAGTATACAGTCTTTTTTTTAGCTTATTCAGTTTATGTAATAGATCTTCCAGTTTATGGCAAAATGTGTCAAGAGCAGAGTCTGGTGGGCGATGGGGTACACCGACAATAAGTGGTTTTTCATTATTGTTAATCTCAATTAATAAAAGACTCACAGTGGTCATCCTCTAAATAAAGATCACAGGTTTTTACTTGGAGACTGCTCTTCACATAGAGGCAAACCCTCCACCTGTTCTATTTGGTCTGTTCTTAATGTGTAGATTGTACCCATCAAGGTTAAGTAAATCGGGATATGAAAAGTCATTGAGCCAGGTTTCACTACACCCAATAACATCAAAATGACATCTTGAGTCAGACAGTAAGGAAGCTAAATCAGAATGGTGCTTGTTTAGACTTCTGATGTTTAGATGTAACAATTTGTAATTATATATATCATTTAATGGTTTTATGTTATCCGGATCAATAACATTACAAGTAATATAGCCACCCATATCATTGCAGTGCTGAGAATCTCCAACAATGTTAAATTCATCAAAACCCATAATATATACAGTACAGATTTATCATGGAGTTTTCTGGGATTACATTGATACATAGACACGGTGATAGCCACAAGCACACTCGACACAACCAAACACACACACGTACACACATCACACATACACACATCGCACACACAAAGTATTCTGGTACCATTGTGTAAACAATTTTTACCACGGCGCAGTCATCGCCGCCGGCTCGCAAAAAATGTAGACTCTTGAAAATGAAAAGAAAAATGTCTCTCACCTCTCCGCCGGTGAAAAGGAAAGTGTCCCTCACCTCGACCGTGCCAGTGGCAGGGAGGCAATGACGGCTTCAGCCTCCGCTACCGTGGGAAAGTGATTCGTACCCCCCGACTCCAGCTTGATGTGAAGTAGGGCCGGCTTGAATCCTCGGTCATACAACTTCGACATGACCACCTTGAACTCATTTCGCTGCTCCACAAACTCTAGAGGATACTCCTCAAACACCAGGATGGAATGGCCCTGGAATTTCAGCCTACCCCTCATGGTCTGGGCATGGCGGATGATCTTGTCCTTTACCTGTAACCTGAGGAGACGAATGATGACCGGTCTTGGTCGCTGATTGGGTGAGGTTTAGGTGCCAGGGCTCTGTGAGCCCGTTCACACTCCACATGAGATGAGCAAACATTAGCAAGAGCGCGAGACGCGGCGTACTTCGCTTGTTACCACATCACTTGCTGGGGACATTCTGAGCAGTGAGGGCATCAGGCTGGATCCCAGAAAGGTGTCAGCCATTGAGAACATGCCATGGCCGCAATGTAAGAAGGATGTACAGAGATTCAATAGAATGATAAACTCCAAAGTTCATACTAAATCTCTCTGAACCTATGGCACCCCTGAGACAACTAAAAAGAAAACAGAACGTAACGTAATCATGAACATGAAAAGTCATGGAGAGACTTGAAGAAACAGCTCACATTGGAACCTGTGCTGAGGTTTTACGACCCAGTGAGGCCCATCAAGATCTCATCTGAAGCATCACAGAGAGGGCTTGGGGCTGTACTATTGCAAAAATCTTGAGACTGGCAACTGATCGCACACAGTTGACGGATGCGGGGACGCATTATGCACAAATTGAGAAAGAGCTGTTAAACATAACGTATGTGTAATGCAGGAGTTTTTCATCTGTTTATTGAGTTTTACATAATAAAAAAGCAATAGTTCTCGATACTATAGTAGTTAAAGATAGAAACATACCACAGAACCAGTACCACCCCCACCCCTCCGACACCTAGCCCCCACAGATGGACACGTTACAAGGCAAAGAAAAGCAAACAAAAAAAAGGTGGGTTGGTAAAAGATAAGAGAAAAATAATATATTAATAAACAAGTAAATAAATTAATAAATGAATAGATAAAATAAATAAACAATAACAATTGCGATACTAAAAAAAATAAATAAATGAGCACAAATATCTAAATTGGCAGAGAACACACACACACAACCTCAGCA
The DNA here is from genome assembly GCA_903131615.1 of Diplodus sargus. NCBI lineage: Eukaryota > Metazoa > Chordata > Actinopteri > Spariformes > Sparidae > Diplodus > Diplodus sargus. The sequence continues at coordinate 377,896 of CAEMYA010000172.1, read as the reverse complement.
TTGCAGTACTCAGTTCACAGTGATCAGACAACTTGCACTATTGACATAAGACAAGAAGGGATTCCAGGTCTTCTCAAATGAGGCAGCCTTACCAATCAGGTTCAGTCTGATTTTTTCTAATTTAAGAAAATAAAGCACCTCCTTAACCCAGTTTGTGTAGGTAGGTGGAACTGGGGATTTCCATTGTAGCAGTATCAGCCTCCTGGCTAGCAGAGTTGTGAATGCTATTAAGTCCTTTTTAGCAGGAGAAAGAGTAAGTGGGAAAGGCCAAACACCAAACAGGGCATTTAAGGCATTGAGAGTCACATCCCTTTCAATTACCTTGGATAATGTGCTGAAGATCTCAGACCAAAATCTAGTCAAAGAAGGACAGCTCCAAAACATATGTGAGTAATTTGCTGTGGCTCGTTGGCATCATTCACATAGAGGAGACACTGTATCAAACATTTTTTCAAGGCGAGCTTTAGTGTAGTGAGCTCGATGGAGGATTCGACATTGCACAAAGCCGTGTCTAGCACAGATGGAAGACTTGTGTACCCTCCTTAAAAATCTCCTCCCAAACATCATCTAGAATCACCTCTCCCAGATCTCTCTCCCAAACAGTTTTAAGTACAGTAAAATAGCCTAGACTAACGTTTTACATATTTAAATAAATAGAAGAGATTGCCCCCTTTAATGAAGAGAGAGGCTTTAGAAATATCTCAAAATCTGAAGGCTTAGGAAGAGCAGGGAATTCTGGGAATGAGCTACGGACAAAATTTCGAATTTGAAGGTATCTAAAAAAATGTCTTTTAGGAAGTGAAAAATTATCTACCAGTTGTTGAAAAGAGGAAAAAATAGAATCAACATACAGGTCTCTAAGATTTTTTATGCCCAGCCGAGCCCATATAGAGAAGGTGCTGTCCAATAATGATCGGGGAAAAATAGGATTTGCTGCAAGTGGAGCCCCAATAGAAAGTGTTTACAGGCCAAAATGACGTCTAAATTGAGTTCATATTTTAATACTGGAGGCCACTATCACATTATTGGTATAACCAGAAATAGAAGAAGACAAGGGTGAGTACAGTAAAGCTTTCAATGATACCGGATGAACAGAATTTTCTTCCAAGATCAACCATGATGGAAGGACCTCAATATCTCCATAATTCACCCAATAGTTCCAATTTCTAATGTTTGCCCAATAATAGCAAAGGAAGTTTGGTAACACCATACCGCCCAGAGCTTTGGGCCTCTGCAAAACTTGTCGACGTAACCTAGGAGTTTTCTTGTTCCAAATAAAATCAAGAATAAGACTGTCTACTTTATGGAAAAACGAAAGGGGAAAGAAGATCGGAATGCATTGAAATAAATATAAAAAGCGTGGGAAAATATTCATTTTAATTGTGTTGATTCTGGCAGATATAGAAAGATTTAGCAGGGACCATCACTCAAAATCTTGTTTAATTTTGGTGAGCAGAGAGAGAACATTTTCCCATAGAGATTATCCAATGTTTTTTCCAACATAAACTCCAAGATAAACAAAGCCAGAGTTCACAACCTTAAATGGTAAATTTTGAAGTTAAAATGAATTTTCAATTGCCTCACCATTAACAATAAGCATTTCACTTTTGCTAAGATTAAGTTTATATCCAGAGAATCTACTAAATGCGTCTAGGACTGAGAGGGCTGCAGAAATAGACCGTGGCAGATTAGACAAAAGCAACAGGAGATCATCTGCATACTGCGCCACCTTCAGCTCTACATCACTTCTGGTTATACCACATATATCAGGATGAGACCGCAGAGCGATTGATAGAGGCTCCATCACCATGGCAAATAAGAGCGGGCTTAAAGGGCAACCCTGCCTTGTAGAACGATGTAAACAAAAATACTCAGAATTTGTGCCATTTGTCCTGACCATGGCCTGAGGAGAAGCATGTAGCAACCTAACCCATGAAACAAATTTTTCCCCAGTTTGATCCAAAGATATAATTGAAGGTGGGACAACTTCTAAGCATCTGGCTAGCAACTTGGACAATAATTTGAAGTCAACATCAACAGACTAATGGGTCTGTATGAACCACATGAAAGTGGGTCTTTACCTTTCTTTAAAAGCAAAGAAATACAAGCCTAGTTTAAGCTGTTGGGAAGTATGCCTGAATTATAAGATTCAGTGAACATCTCTAATAGGTGAGGGGCCAGCTGTTTCCAGAATGTTTTATAAAACTCGGCTGGGAAGCCATCCGGGCCTGGACTTTTACCACTTTGTAATGCTTTAACGGCCGCCTCAAGCTCCGCTAGTGTGATAGGACATTCAAGCTCCTCAGCTGCAACCAGATCCAAAGTGGGAGTTTTATAGTTTTCAAAGAAGAAGATCATATCTGCAGAGGTATGAGGACAATCAGATGAATATAGCAATTTATACAATTCCATAAAAGTTTTATTGATTTCCAATGGGTCGAATGCTACACCTGAGCCAGTCTCAATTTGAGGAATTAACTGAGATGCAGATATCTGACGTAGCCGATGGGCCAGGAGTTTACTAGTTTTATCTCCCTGTTCGTAAAATTTGGATCTTGAATGTAGTAAAAGTTCAGAAGTGTGCTGTGACATGATAAGATCATATTCAGCTTGTAAAGTCATTCACTCCTTATAAGTATCTGGCAATTTTGAGACTGCATATAAAGAATCTAAGAGTGCGATGCGTTGAGAGAGATTGGCTAACTTTTCTGTTCTAGATTTCCTCTGATGAGCCTTATAGGAAATAATCTCCCCCCTAATAAAAGCTTCCATTGTTTCCCACAACCCAGAGGCAGTTACTTCTGGAGTTTTGCTAACCAGAAAAAAAAGTCTAATTACTCAGAAACAAATTTAACAAAGTCTGTATCTAACAACAAATGTGTATCTCGGCGCCATGGTGGTCTAGTATTAACAAACTTCTGAAAATAAACATTCATAGAAATAGAGGCATGGTCCGACACAACAATCGAATCGTATTTACAGTCAGAAATGGAGGATAACAACTTGTTGTCCAGTAAAAAAAAAATCAATTTGTGTATAGGTACGGTGAATATTCGAGAAAAATGAGTATTCCCTTTTGTCCCGGTTACAAAAACACCAAGGGTCAACAACATTGAACTAATTCATGAAGGCTTGAATCACTTTGGTTGACTTGGATTGATCAGCCGAGGTTGGGGAAGAGCGATCTAAGGAAGGATTCATCCAGCAGTTAAATTCCCCTCCTAAAATTAGATCATACATGGACATATCCGGTAGCATTGAGAAAACCTGTCTAAAAAAGGACTCATCGTCCCAGTTGGGGGCATACACATTAGCAAGAGTCACCTTTACATCAAAAATGTGTCAGTCTAACACTGTCTCTTTTAAATGAGTTTTCCTGCAAATAAATTATATGAGCATTGAGGTGGTGTAAGTAATGCAACACCTTGCTGCGCTTGATTGGATTATTCAGGCCTTTACAGTTTAAACTCACAAGTCTAACATCCCCACCCACACTGGATAGAGTCTTAACCTGGGTCATTAAGAGACAGAAAATTCAGTATATAAGAAACAGAAACAGCAAGAGAAAAACAAAACAAAAAAAACAATATACATGTGTGGAATATACATCTGGAAAAGTAAGATAGGTGCCAGCCCATTACCCCTAGAACTACACAAATGAACAATCCCCTCGACATAGAACAGAACACCCCACCTTCCTCCTCGCCTAGTAGAAGCATCCAAACAATGATGCGTGCTACCTCACCCCACCTTGAAATAAAACCTGTCGTTACCAGCAGCTTAATCATACTACAACGACCTCGGGGAAAGTGTATATGGGCTGTCCGATATAAAAAATAAAATACAATTTAAAAAAGGTAATAAACAGAAAAAGGTGCCATCAATTTAAGAAAAAAAAAAGAAAAAAAAAGCAGATCAGGTTCAAAGGCACTACATTCTCCAGAGCCAGAAAGGTCCTCACAAGTAGAGACTGGCTGAGAAAAATAAAAAATAGAAAAATAGCTCCATAATACTCTAATTGGAGCCATGAAACTTACAGTCAGTACACAATGCTGTATTCAGTCTGTAGACGAGACCACAGTGGCATAACATGGGTGTTGCCTGCTGGATATGCAGCCTGCTGCCGCAGAAATACAAACCGATCAACGAGCTTATGTGTATTCCAGTGAACATGCCCTCATTGTTTATGCCACAACAAGGAGATGCGATCTACATGTCTGTGTCCGTTTCACCTATCACCTAATTCCCTGCCACCTCATCATGACCTGGCTCCCTTTTCCCCTTCTCCCTGCACTTCACTAGTTAGAAGACACAATGTGACATGCCATAAACATGTTGCTTGCGGGAAGAGACTGCTTGCTGAGTCCACAAGTGGAATCACCGGACTCCCTCCAATCACCTATTATATTATAAACTGGCTTACAAACAAAATCCTATCTGTGGACTTAATATTCCTTCACCCAACTTCCTGTCCGAGAACAAGAGCCGTGTGTTAAGGATACCCTCCAGCATCTGACTGTCCCATGTTACCGTGAAATCAATAGTCATAAAAGAGAACCATAAAAATCGCCATACTAACAAGAGAAGTGGAGAGAGTCCTGATCTTTTTTCTAATCCAAGAAAGATGCCAAGACTTAGTCTTATCCTGTCTTTAACAATATATTCTTCCACAGCAGGACCAGATCTACATTTTGATATGTAACTTGTCTTGCTGATGTAATCCTAACCCAAGTTACTAATTTTTGATTCTAACATCTGAGTGTCTGATGTAGCCACAGTGCCACCTCCTGGTAAGTTTTGGTATAGTTCCCAGAGGATTTTCTTAAGTAATGTAATCCACAATTAGTGTTTATCTATACTTTCTTTTACCTCCAATATATGTTTTGAAGTATAGGTCAGCACTATGTGGAACAGATTCGAGCCATCAATGCTGGTGGAGGTTATATATCCGTGTGTTGCATGTATTATGACTGATAATTCCTTTTTCCTATTAAGCAATTCCGTTTATTTCCTTTTGTTCATGTAACCAAATGTTTTATGTAAAAACCCATGGTGGATTTAGGAGAACAGTCAATCGTGATCTTAAAACTTACAGAAGGATAGTTTAATTCAGCAATAAGTAATAAGTCCGTGATTTGATCAGTGAGCATGGCCTGGAGGGAGAGACGTGACCAAGCCACTCCTTGGAGCCACCCTCTCCCAAGCCTTAAAAGAGGAACACATCGTGTCCCATCTCTCTCTTACGCTCTTACTCACTCTTACGCCCTTACTCTTACTCGCTCTTGTTCTTGCACTTTTTACTTTCCTCCGCACTTTTTCTTATATTTTACTCATACACGTTATTGCTTTTTTGTTCTCGCTTGTTTTAGGCGTCTTTACTTTGTTTTAACGCCACGTAACTCTTTTATTTTTCAACACTGAGTTTTGTACTTTGCTTATTTTTGAGGCTCCGAGACTTTGTAATCTCTGGAGATTTAAACTACTTATACGGCTTTTCTTCAAGTGACGTGCCGTTATTTTGAGAATACCTTTATTTTTGAAACTTAAGCAAGGACGAAATTAATTCAGTTTTCCTTTTTATATTGTTAAAGTATCGTGTTAAGTTCAGAAGAAGACATTTTTGTTTATTTTCGTATCTAGTAACTAAGGACGTCACGCCCGGCCAGCGTTGCATCCTCCAGTTATTTTTGACAAGGGTTAGGGGGTTAGATCCGTTAAGGAGTCGAAGTTGAATCGTCACCACTCCATAGAGACTCCGATATAAGACGCTGTGCATACATCAAAATCCGGTACAGGAATTGAACTGTTCAAGAAACCGGAACAGCTTCTCCAGCCGACCAGGAAGTCGACATCCAGCCAAGACCAACCGCCCGCTGCGCACTCAAATGGGAATCCCGTTGGGCCGGTGAACTACGTCATCGGGGAAGCCGCTGTGTCACCAGCCTGCGGCCAAACAGCTGCCGCAGTTGCAGCCACAGGACCAGAGGGACGCTCCGTGGACCTCTTCTGCTACAAACAAGTAGGCTGAAATCTCTGCACACAGCTGGAGTCACAAAGATCAGAGTTGGTGTTTATAAAGCTTCGACTTCCACCTTATAAACTCAAGGAAATTTCGCATAGGGTCCCGTTAGAATAGATAGATTACTCCCGTGATTTTATGAAGTAGCGGATCGTTACACTAAAATCCACCATCGGTTAGAAATCAGCTGTTCAATAATTCACTCCCACAATCTTCACATTTTCTGTTATTTGTTGTTACCCGTTTGCATTATTATCCCATAATTTTCACCCTGCTTTTATTTAGTTACTAAATATATATAATCTTATGTCGGTGTCTGTGCACGTTTAATTTGATGTGGGAAATCGATGGGATCGTGGAAAGAATTCACTACTTCAGAATAGGAGATCAAATATAAATTTGAAATTTAACAGACTGATTAAATTGATACTCTAACTGTCCAAGCCAACTTGGGTAGCTAGATGTTTGGAATAGTTCCCTTCGGCCTATTCCAGTAAATCAAATATCGGAGGTGGTGCCCCGTCTAAAGTGTTCTTATTATCAAGGTATTTTCTCCTACACCAGAATCAGTCACTCTCCGGTACCGGATTTTTGAGTCTCTTGTTGACGAACTCCAGGGCTTGGTCCGGGTCTTCAAATCTGTGGGCCTGGCCGCTGGACACGGTGATGTGTAGAGTAGCTGGGTACTGGAGGCCGAATTTAACGTTAGCACAGGCATGGAGCTCCCTCTTCACCTGAACGAAAGCTTCCTCCGCTTGGCCACAGTCGGTGTAAAGTCCGGGAAAATATACACCTTCTTCCCATTGTGCAGCAGAGGAGAGCTCTGTCCAACGTGGCGCAGACTCGTCGAGTCCCAACAAGTCTATTAAAAGTTTAGCCTTAAACTCTGTAGGTTGGGGACCCTCAGATCCCTCAGGCAGACCCACTAGTCAAATATTATGCCATCTAGAGTGTGCCTCCAAATCTTCACATTTCTTGCCCAGAGATTCCACAGTAGCAGATAGCTTGGCTACATTCACCTGCATGCTAGTTAGTTTGTCCGAGTGCTCATGAGCCAAGTGCTCCGACTTTTTCTTGTAGCGGTTTGAGAGCGGTCGCCACCTCCTTCTTAACCAACTCTGAAATTATTGACTCGAATTTCGCCACAATTTCAGTTCGTTGGTCGTCCATCAACCCCTTAATGCTGCATAGCATCTCTTCATTAGCACCGGGCCTCTCAGGTGACTCAGGCTCCGAGGGCTGGAGTTGCGGCCTGTTTCGCCCGGACTTGGCAGGCTCATTTTTCGCTGGAGAGCTCAACATTAATGCGGTTTTAACTCTTAAAGTCCGTGTAAAGCAAAAATAAATTTGTGTTATGAGTTTGTCATACCACAGAAACATGTGTCATTGACCACTGAGCCAAATTTGAAAGATTAAAAAAATTGCCAAGTATATAAAATAAGGTCTCAAAATCATGGAAAAACAAGCACTTCTCTCTGCTGTGAAACGCTGGGGGCGTGTCAGTTAGAGGCGCTGGAGCCACGCCCACACAGGAGGGGAGCTGCCTCCGTGTACTGCAGGAGGACCTAACCTATTTTTTTTGTATGAAATTTATTTAACATTTGCAAAAGTACAGACAATCAGATATAGCAGGCACTGAGTGATCAGGGCTCACAAAAACCACTCGGTCACCTTAAAGTTGCAGAAAGTGGACAAACTTAAAATTGTAGTAAAGCTATATTATAATCACATTCCCGAGGAGCAACCGAGAAACACGTCCTACATCTTCGCGTCTCGGGTCACGCCCCCAGGAGTGTTAAAAGTTTAAATGATTAAAAAGGTGTATGGTTAAAACTGATTGTGAAGTTTAAAATCAGGCAAGAGAGCAGTTGTTAAAACCAAGAAACCACAGATGCTTGAACAGGATGCACACTGATATTTTTTTGCAGAATAAATTCAGGTTAAAACTACAGGTAAAAGTCCACAAGAAAATGGGCGCTAAAAGGCTAAAATGAAAGCTAAAACTAAGGGGCGATAAAAGTCCAATAAAACAGTTCAAAGTCTTATCGCGGGTGGAAGGCGACAGCACACGTACAGCCGCCGGCGGGGTTGGCTATGTCGCTGGGGAAGGGGCGCCAACATGTCCTCTGTTCGATCCGTAGTCTCCTGGCCGGCGGCCACCATTCCAGGCGCCCACCGTCCAGGCTTTCTTGCGCCCTCAGTGTCATGGCGCTCGCCGTCCTTGGAATTCCTGACGCCCACCGTTCCAGGTGCCTGCCGTCCCAGCGTTCTGGTGCCCTCTGTGTCACAGCGCCACCGTCCTCGGCATCCCCGGCCCTCACCGTTCCAGGCGCCCATCTCTTAGTGTTCTGGTGCCTTCGGTGTTAGGGCACTTGGTGTCACGTCGCCACCATCCCCGGTGCCTGCCGTCTGCCCTCATGCCCTCGTTGTCATGTGGACTCATATGTGGACATGATAACAAGTGCAATGCCTGTGACATATGAGAAGTTGGAACAAATAAAATCAGAGACAAACAAAGATGAAATCCTGAAAAGACTGCACAGAGTTATCGTAGAGGGATGGCCTATCACTAAGCAAGGTTGCTCACCTTACATTACACAATACTGGAATTGTAGGGCAGCATTGTCAGTTGTGAAAGACATCATCTACAAAGTTAGCAAGATCATAATCCCCAAAAGTTTGAGAAAAGAAATGCTCAAGAAGATACACGCAAGGCATCTCAGGATTGAAAAATGTAGGAAGAGAGCATGCGAGGTGATGTACTGGAAATGAACCAATCAAGATGTTGCAAATGAAGTATCAAATTGCCCAACATGCCTGAGATATTGTGGTTTCTGGGCTCTCTTCATCAAAAGGTGTCGGCATGTAGTTTGATGATAAAAGAATTCTGCGGAGGCAAGGCTGGGTGGAATGATAGAGCAATCTTTATTAAAACAGATCTCAAGCCAGCATCCGAGCCAGATGCGGCCGCTTTTCTGGTATTCTGAAATCTATGTCAAAAGCAAGGCCAAAATGCTTCGCTCTCTGCCCTATCAGAACTCCTATCAGCCTTGGTTCTTACGAGATCTACCAAGTGCCACCCTCCCTTCTCTTCCTATGTGGGCATCAACTTTAGGTCTTGTCCCCAAATTGACCCAAATGGGTTCCCTGTCCTTCTCTGGCAACATAAACGTTAAGGCATCTCCCACCATTTGGCATGGGGCACACTCACAGTTGGAAACCAACTCCTAGACCTTCACTCACACAAGGAAAACCAATTAGTCATTGCTGACTCTAAACTGAGTAGAATCAGAATGTGTTGCCATCCAGATACCTTAATATCAAGCAAGCAATCCAGCTGAGCCTCTTAAGCCGCACCCGGTGCCTGACAGGCCATATCAGAAGGTGGGCGCAGATCTGGTGGTTTGGGCAGGAAAAGACTTCATAGTAGTGACAGACTACTATTCCTTGTATCCGGAGGTATGTAGACTGCACACTACTACAGCAGAGGCTGTGATAACATCCATGAAAGTGACATTCTCCAGACATGGTGTGCGAGGTGAGGTGTTTACAGACAATGGACCACAATTTTCCAACGCCAGTTTTAGGCACTTTGCTGCAGAATGGAACATTATACACACAATGTTGAGTCCTCACTACCCACAGTCTTTTTTAAATAAGATTTGATTTTTGATTTTTTTTAAGAACAATGTTACAGTTACAAACTGACAAGACAAGATGAAATCAGAAGAAAACTCGTTATCCACAAGGTGGCAAAGTAAAAATGAAATGAACTCATAATGACAGAACAATAGACAGCTGAAACATAAAAAAGTAAGATAATAATTATAATAGTAATAATGATAATAGTAAATGAATAGATGAAATACATTATGCAGTAATTGAAGATACTCGAAGATACTGAGAGAGACAAAGGATAGCATCATTGCTCATAGATCATGTCAAGCCAAACTTGAGTGCAAGGAAATCAGTCGACCTGGTGTTCTGGTAGATTTTCCATATAAATTAAAAATGGTTGCCATATTTTGTAAAAAGTCTAATTTCTTTTGTGCATCCAATAAGTTATTTTTTCTAGGGGCACACAGTTATTGATTTCACAAGTTAGTATTTCTTAGCAATTGTCAAAAGGATTTTTTTTGTCCCCAGTAAACAAAATTCAGGTTCCAATGGAACTATAACCCCATGGATGTTTGATAGGGTTTCACAAACCCCCTGCCAAAACCCCTGCAGTTTAGAACACTGCCAGATGGATTGAAGGAATGTTCCTTCCTCCGTGCCACAGCTGAAACAAAGAGATGATGTATTGCACTGCATGAAAGGGGATTTTCGTCCCCGTAAACGCCCGAAAATCTCCTTAATTTTCGGCAGTTAACGACAATTTACAGCCTGCAAATTGTGCCAAGCACTGTGCCACAAATTGTCGGAAAACGAACCATGACGTATTTGGAGCTCCCGGAGGTGCGAACGGCTCTAATTTGCATATAAATAGCAGCGAAACCCCGCCTGGCCAGAGAATGCGTGGGCTGGCTTGAATTTCCTCACTCAGTATTGGATGAAACCACTACTTTTAAATACGAAAAATCATTCATGATTGGTTGGCAGATCTGTCAGATCTGTCACTATTGGTCACCCTGGGTCATTATAAATGTAAACCCCACCCCATTATATATATATATATATATATATATATATATATATATATATATATATTACACATTATATATTACATATATATATTATTTTTTATTTATTTATTTATTTACTTTCTATTTATGATATCATCAAAGACATGAATGAATTTATTGAGGAAAGGAAAATGCCAGGAAGGTGCTGTTTATTCAAAGAAAGAGCTTTATTAACACAAACACACCACAACTATGTACAAAGCATAATCGGCCCACACAACAATGGGAAGCTCACTAGAAGCCCAAAATCCTGCAGCACCGTGAAGTGTCTGTCTGCCGCCTCAGAGCTGGAGGTAACTGCCGACATTCTGTCTGAATTCGGTCCGTTTTGCACACGTCTGTGGTGCGTCGCTCTGTAATTCGGAATCACCTCTATAATCTCGACTGCAGCATGGCACAGAGCTCGGTGAGCTCCCGGCTCCATCCAGACACCCCGCCGTCTTCCTCCTCAGACATCAGTTCCATGGCAGCGCACTTCCAAAGCTCCACCTCATCCTCAGTTAGCACACTGTCTCGCTTCCAGCAGCTGTAAAAACAATTAATGAAGACAATCAGTACTGTGCTGTGCACTGCGTATGGACACAACACATCTATTAATGCACCCGAATAATAGTCACATTGACCAAAAACGGATCTAATCTAACAACGCTTACCCTCTTTGTTCTCGATTGACTCCGAGCTGAACTCCTCACAGCTTCAGCCTGCGATGGAGGATCCGGTTGTTTTGTACCTGAAGCTCCTGCGTACTGTCTCGTAACGTTACTATCTTACAGGCAGCTGGAAAACAATTAAATGAGTGGTACGAATAGAGAAAACGTAAGTCACAGTAAAATTAAACAAGTAAGGAGAAAACAGTAAACGTTACTTACACGAGATGGCATCATTATCGGCATCATGTAAATCTGGACTTGCAGACATAGCTCCGAGCTAATAGGAGGTCACGGTCTCGTTGTGATGCGAGGTTAGTCTGTGAGAACAAAATGCTCGCAGCAATAAACCTCCGTGTCCCTCTGCGGCAGCGAAGCGACCTTCTTTGGCGACATACTGACGAAAATCCCACTTTTCATGCAGTGGGTCCCGTGGAGAAACGTCTTTTTAGTTCGCAAAACGCCTCTTCAGCTGCAGGAGACCACACAAAGGGAATAGACAGAGAGGTTAATCGCGTGAGGGGGGCTACTACCTGACTGTAGTTTCTCACGAACCGTCTGTAGAAATTTGCGAATCCCAGGAACCTCTGGAGTTGTTTTCGTGAGTCGGGCTGCAGCCAATCTGTAACCGCTTGGACCTTGGCTGGGTCGAGTCGTACTTGTCCTCCTTCCAGGATGTAACCCAGAAAAATTACAGACGGGACATGAAACTCACACTTCTCCTGTTTAACAAACAGTTTATTCTCCCACAGTCTCTGGAGGACCTGATGCACATGCACAATGTGCTCCTCAAGGTTTTGGGAGAAAATCAAAATATCATCGAGATACACAAGGATAGAATGGTTGAAAAAAATCCCTCAAAACACCACTGACCAGGGCTTGAAACACTGCAGGCGTGTTCGTAAGGCCGAAAGGCATCACCAGGTACTCAAAGTGACCTAATGGAGTTTTCCATTCATCTCCTTCCCTGATGCGAACCAAATGATAGGCATTACGTAAATCCAACTTGGAAAAAACGGTGGCACCAGGAAGGGCCTCAAAGGCAGAGTTAATTAGGGGAAGTGGGTACTTGTTTTTAACAGTAATATTGTTCAAGCCACGAAAGTCAATGCAGGGTCTCAGTGTCTTGTCCTTCTTAGCCACAAAGAAAAAACCTGCTCCTAATGGAGAAGATGAAGGTCGAGTGATACCTGAGTCCAGTGATTCCTTGATATACTTCTCCATAGCATCTCTTTCTGGAGCCGAGAGGTTGTAAAGCCGGCTGGTGGGAAAAGTGGCTCCAGGTAGCAGGTCTATGGCGCAGTCGTATGGTCTGTGAGGGGGTAACGATAAGGCCCTGTCTTTGCTGAAAACCTCAGCAAGGTCGTGGTACACAGGAGGCACAGAGGAGAGGTCGTGGGTTTCTGGTGGACTAACACAGTTAGTGAGCATGGACACTGAGCAGGCTTAAGACTTGGGGGCGGCAGTAGCTCAGTCAGTAGAGCCTTAGCCTGGGGACTAGAGGGTGGCCGTTTCAATTCTAGCTACAGACTAGAGGGTGACACAGGAGTGGATTTTCACTCCTGTCCGGTCCCACTCCCACAGAAAAAAATCTTGTCCTGGGCCAGAGTAAAAAAAAAATCCTGTCCCATCCAGAATGACTCCTGCTCCCATTTAAAAAAAATTCTTTTAGTCTTTAGGCAAAACACTGAATTTGATTTGATCTTCTCCCCATTCTTTTTAGATTACTTTGTGTTCTGCATTGTTATTTCTAAAGATATGGCAACATGAACAGTTCATCTGTGGTAATATAGGGAGGCATTTATTGCCTTAATCCAAACAAAAAACCTTTACTAAAGGGCACAAAACATAAATAATACATGGCCTGTGGTCCCTATAGTTTTCCCAGGGAGGACCAGCGGCTAGGTCAAATCAAATTGCTGAATCTGAATGAATTTTCATGACGTGTTTTTGTGTTTGTTCCTTTAAATTATTAATACGGTTAAAACCTGGACAGCATTTGAGCAAAGTTCATACGTAAATAGAAAGATGGATGGATAGATTTCTCTCCTCTCTCCGTTTCTTTAGTTCCTCGTTTTCTTCCGCATGATTGTTCATGTGCTTGAACACATCTGTAGTGTTACCACTGTATTTTACTCCCTTCTTACAACTGATACAGGTCGCCGTTGTGTCATTTTCGTCCTGAAAATATAACTACATGGCTCCTCTTCAGCCCCGTCTCTGTGTTGCTGCATGCTGCTGGTTGAGCTGCGTCAGTAACTCTGTGAGGAGCGGCACTTGAAAGTAGCGGACACCGACAGCAGGTCGCCACTTTACTGAAACCACCGCAGTGCATATGGGAGAGAAACTGAAACTAAAGTATCGATCTCATTACACGGGTGTCAATTAAATATCAACA
>CAEMYA010000172.1:341585-357086 GCA_903131615.1 Diplodus sargus | reverse complement strand
CCAATATAACTTTTTTCAATACAAATGTTTCAATGCCAATGTTTTCTATTTCAGTACTGGTTTTGTTTTCAAAGCCAATTTTTTTTTTGAATGCCAAATTTTAATGTCACTGTTCTGGCCCCATACTTTTTACTACCCAGATAGCAAAAGACATTAATTCAATGTTGGATTTTGGTCAGATTAGATATTTTTCGTTGAGGTTGAAAAATCTATGTTGATTCAGTGTTTAATTAAAGTTACCATTTCAACGTTTGAAAAACTGTTGTTGAATCAATGTAATATAGATGATGATTTTTCAGTGTTGAAATGCCCTACAATGAATCAACATTGTTTCAATGGTGCTGCTGGGGAGGAGAGGGGGAACAGGGGGGCTCACGAGACCAGCGAGATCTCACAGGACTTCAGCTCAAACTGTGGCCCCTTTAAAATAGAAAACCCAGATAGCAAAATGTGATTGAATCAACATTGAGATATTGTCATGTTGAGGACTGTAATCAACATTGATGTCTGTTATTGAAATATACATTGAAGTGCTTGCTATGATCATTGAAATAACATTGAATTTCCAATTAATTCTGGCAAAGAATCAGCCTTGATTCAACTATGCAGGGGCGAAGCTTCAGGGGGGACTGGGAGGGCGGCACGCCCCCGGCCCGGGCCCATGGGGGCCCGGACAGGAGGCAGGACTTGAGGAAGCGGGCCTCTAGCACGGCTCAGGGAAGCTGGAGGAGGCAAGCTATACCATGACTAGTGCCCAGAAGAGCCCCAAGTCTGAGCACAGTCTGTTAAATATGAAATGTCACACAGATCCAAACAGGGGTTAGATAGGTTGCCCCAGTCAGGTTGAGTCATGGTTGCTAAAAACTTTACAAGACCGACTGACTTTATAGTGATGTAGTAGGTGTAAAATGATGAAATAAAATGTTGTGCTGCATGACTGGCTTTATTTTCACTCTCACATTTAACTTTACGACGCGCAAATTTACAAGTTGATCACCGATATTGTCTCCAAGTGTATTTTGGGTAAAACTCGTCACCAACTGCCTTGTCAACCGCCAACAGTAACTTCTACATTCAGTGACGTTTGCACCGCCCGCCTTTTATTTTTGACTCTTCCCGTCAACGTTGCAACCTGTGAGCGCTCATTCTCCAAGTTAAAACTCATTGAAAACCACTTGAGGAGCACAGTGGGACAGGAGAGACTGAGTCGACTTGCCATGTTGTCGATAGAGAATGAGAGAGCAAAGAAAATGGACATACAGAGCATCGACTACGAGTTTGAGTTTAACATTCTTTCAATGTTGATCATATCATAGTTGAATCAAGGTTGATTCATTGTCAGAATTGGTTGGAAATTCAACGTTATTTCAATGTTGATCATAGCGAGCACTTTCAATGTATATTTCAATATCTGACATCAATGTTGATCACAATCTTCAGCCCGACAATATCTCAATGTTGATTCAATCAAATTTTGCTGTCTGGGTAGGGACCATTGTGGTGTTTTGAAACTCCAGAGTAGAGTAGCATATTGAGTTACCAATGTGGGGTCAGGACTTAAGGTTTGCAGCCAACAAGTCCACGTGTTCAACTCAATAGTTACCTTTATTTTTCCACTAAATTTTCAAAAACGCTGAACTAAAATGTTTAAAAGCAACGTCCTTCTGCCGGGAATTACGGCAAAGCACAACCTTAGAGGTATGCAGGGTGTCTTCGTTAAAACACCCAGACATGCGCACACTACAAATATGGTAACCGACTCTTATTAGGGGGGAAGACTTCTCTCTTGATGCATTTGTCTGCAATTCAGCATAGCAAGAAAGAAAAATCAAACCAAGTTGATACAAAAATAATCTACTATCCAGTCCTCCATAACTAAAACATGAAATGGAAGGGCAGATATCTGGAAACGAAGACAACATAAAGGACACCATTAAGAGAAATTGGAAAAAGAGGTTGACTCACTCAAAGAAGGACGACCTGGAGAACAGGAGCAGGCATAACAATATTTAGATATTGTCAATATACCTGCAAAAGCTGATAGCTGTGACACAGCTGAATTTTTGGAGTGGGTCCCACTAAAACTTCTTAGTACTTAAACATTTTCCACCTCCATTATCATTGCACATTGTCAAAGGAAAACAGTGGCAGTGGTGGTAGTTTTAATCAAAGCTAATCCTTATAACAGAAAAAGTAATTATCGCGGGTGATTTTAATATTCATGAGGACACTGAAAATAATAGCTTGTTACTGCATTAACCTCATTATTAGATTCAACTCGCTTCAGATGGTGTGAACATAAATCCACTGACTGTTTTAACCACGCCCTCGACCTAATTCTAGTATATGGCACTGAAATTAACATTTCATATTTTTCCCACAGAATCCTCTTTTATCAGACATTATTTAATTAACTTTTGAATTCCTATTACTTGACTACACACTATTCTAGATGTCTGTCTGACAGTGCTGCAGCTAAATTTAAGGAAATTATTTAATCAGAATCTAATTCAGTGTGATGAAGCATAAGAACTCAAATATTAAAACAGACATCACGTAAATTTGAGAGGAAAAGACATTCTACCACACTGGAGGAAGCTTGTTTGGTCTGGCTAATGCCTTTAAATTTAAGACAGCTCTCCTCAATGCCAGAGCAGTTTATTCTTCAACATTAGTATAGTGAAATAAGATTTGTGGCAGGAAGTGCATCATTGCATTTCCTCCTCAGAGGTAAGGGTAGGGGTTAGAGGAAAATTAAGAACACCTGGGAGCTGGGGGAAGTGTAATGCCAGTTGGACAAAAACAGCATGGAGGAGATCAGGAGGAAGTGAGGCTGAACAGGAGAAACACTAAATGGAGTCTGTAAAGGAGTATACAAGCTGAAAAGGACCAAAGCAACCCCGGAGTGTGTGCGAGGGCAGGCGGATATCTCCAAAAATGGTTTGGGCTGAAAAACTACTGCAGATAAGTGGTCTCTACCTGTCGCTCTCCAGGCTTTTTCCCCCTTCCAAAGCAACTGTCTTCACCTTCACCCTCAAAGACTAAGCTTCCAAACTCCTCACCTAGTTCCCTGTCTCCATTTGCCTCTCAACTTCATCTACCCCCTCCCCCCATACACTTACCTTTATCACACACATTCTCACATACATACATTCTGGATGACCAGAATGAACTGAACTTAATTGAACTACACCTGTGACCATTCACTCGGTTATGGTGAATGCGATTTTTGTTCTTTGTATGGACTGTGGACTTTGGGACTTATATTTTGCTCTCATTGGATATTGCCATTTAAAATATGTTGACTTATTGCTTGATGGACCTTATTATTTCCTGAATTGATTTAAGTTTTTTTATTCTTGGTTTGTTTGTGCCTGATCATTAATTGATCAACACTTAATTTCCAGAAGCTATTGTGATCAGTGTTTTATTTGTTGTGTCTATCTTTTGTAGCTAGGGCCATAGGCTAGCGGGATTCTGACTTAGTTAATTAACAGATACTTTCAGATTTATATATTTGCTTTTTTTCACATTTAAAGGAAAGAACGACAGGTAGAATTTTTCCCCTGTCTGGCGCCCAACTTAAGGGTATCTGTTTTCAGCCCCGACGCTACAGAAATGGCGCCCAACGTGGGGCCTTGATCCATGCTATGTGCTAAGTTAGTTGCTTCAACTGTAACTAACTATGTCACTATTTCATTTAATTCATTATCATAAATTGGGGTTTCAATACACTTGACTGTTTTGAATATTGAATGTTGATTGAATACTGTTGACAATCTCTAATGCTTGAATGTGATCATTTCTTGTGAAAAGTCATTCATTCTCTGCTTACCACATCATGACTAATCAACAGTCACCCTTAGATGTACTTGACATAGAAGCTCCTGATGTGCAGACACCTGCAAGAACTTATGGTACAGACAATGCTTTTCGTGCACACATACAGACTTATTTCCAGACACCACGACCACCTCCAATACAGACATCTGAAGTTCATGGCCATGTCCTATTTTCCCGTGGCTTGGAACCTGACCATTCAATAAACCAATCACTTGCTTGGGAAACAGAAGTGCAATCCTTGCCTGGTCCAGGAGGAGGTCCTTTCACTCTTTCAGCCTCTTCCCCATATTCACTATCTCAGTCTCAGTTTGAACTTCCAGGAGCAATCCCTACACCTGCAAGGGATTGGAATCAAATTGCAGTAAAAACCCAAGAGGGTTGGGACAGGATCCATCAATCAATGGAAACACAAAATAAAGCAATAAAAAACCTGACTAAGGGTGTTGAAGGAGTTCAAATGTCTTCCACTATACACTTTCAAGAAAAACCTTACCACACATCTTGGAAAATGAGAGACCGAGAGGAAAGAACAAATGCAAAACCTTGAACAGAAAATCAATTTGCTCGACAGAGGACTTGGATCTTTCATGGTCGAAGTTAAACCTACCTCTCCTTATTCAAGCTCAAGTCTGGACAAAACAGCATCAACTGCAAACCCTAACCCAGCTGTTACAAAGAGTGACCACATTAAGTTAACCTTTCCTACATATGGTGGGGTTAATGACAATCCTGATCCTCTCAGGTACTTGTCAAAGTGTCATGACTTTCTTGCTCTTCATCCTTTATCAGATGCTGATATTCTTGCCACTTTTACGACTGTACTTGGCAGTGTTGTGCCTGAACGCGTTCAATGAACGATCGTTCATGAACTCGTTCATATTTTGGGTGAACGTGAACTGAACGTACTGTATTCTGCCTGATGAACGTTTTTGTGAACGCGTTCATTCTGGCGTTGGTGAACGGCGCGTTCTCTCAGTTTAACTTTGTTCAAGACAGTGCCAGATTCCCATTGAGCCTTTAAGGACAGACAGAAACAGCTGCATACCAAACACGCAGTGAGGCATTACCAAACGAACACAGATTAATTCGTCCTGAACAGACATAACAGTTTTAAAACCAAGAAACAGCTGATCACAGCAGTCAGTCCATCACTTCATCCGCGGACATTAAGATGAACAACTGGACAGCCGCTGAGATCCATGAGATGCAGCGTCTCCTCGGTCTCTGTAGCTGTTTGGTTGTGTTAGCTTGATGTTGTGTCGGCAAGCTAGAACGGTCAATACTTTCGAATTAAAAGCCCCCCGCTAAGAACCCAGTTCTAAACTCCAATGGGGTGCAATGTAAAGCTCTTATTTTGAAGTTAAATTCGTTGTCCACAGGCAAACTTCGAGCTTCATGTCACGTCACATGTTTACGCCTACCCCAGAGGCGGCTTTTGGAAGAGGAGGAATATTACGGCTCGGTTTTAAAAAGACAGGCCGGCACATTGCCGCCCTTACCTTGGAGCAAATGTGCTGCCTTTTCTATCTACAAAGGGCTACTGGCAACACCAGCCACCAGCCACCAGCCACCACAGAGTCGCACCGCCGCATGCGTCATCAATGTGCTCAGCATGGAGACAAAAACAAATGAAGGCTTCACATCTGTTTTTTTATTGTGATATATCTAAAAAGTTTTGGAGTGTGATATAGGGAAGTTTTTGATGCTGCTAACTCTGTCCATTCTCTTACCCTGAAACATGTTATTTGCTACTATATTAACCTGGAAGATAATGCTCTTGAACACATGATGAACTTTGTTATCCCATGCAAAATGTTCTATTCTCAAACAAAAATGTGCAAAATCTCTACCTAAATTTGCTCTTTTTCTCCTGGAACTGAGCTCTTTGCTTACATCTCTGATTTAGTTAAATAACAAAAAAAAGTAATACCTTACTGAGTCATTATGAAACGTTTTTCCCTGAAGCCACTGTGTGAACTATCTATTCATTTATTGTTTTATTTTTCCCTTTCTTCTTCTTCTTTTTTAAAATTATTTATTATTTATTTACTTATTTATTTATTTTTTGTTTTTTATTTGTACTCTATCCTGTACCACAAACCTGAAACGGCACATTGAACTAAAGCACCCGGCGAGCCTTTCAAGGTCTGTGCAAGTGAATAAAAAAATCAAACGACGTGCCAAAACAGATCCTCTACCATCCAGATCACATTAACAGTGTACAGTAGTGGCTCCGCTGTCTTCATCTCCCAGCCGCAGCTGGACAACCTGGTGTTGCAGTATATTGTCAGAGAGCTGCAGCTTCCGTGTTAAAACTTATATAATGATTGCTGTCTATGGTTCTATATGGGCTGTGGCAATCATTTAGAAAAATTATAGCTCGCATCAACATACTGAAAAAAAAAGAACTATGAACTAGTTCATTTTTGGAACTATGAAATAGTTCAAAATTTTGAATTATGAACTATGAACTGAACTAGTTCATTTTAAAAT
Organism: Diplodus sargus; assembly: GCA_903131615.1. Lineage (NCBI taxonomy): Eukaryota > Metazoa > Chordata > Actinopteri > Spariformes > Sparidae > Diplodus > Diplodus sargus. The sequence continues at coordinate 350,750 of CAEMYA010000172.1, read as the reverse complement.
TTGTGAACTAAACTTTGAACTAGTTCATGTAGAAAGTGAACTTTCCCAACACTGCTCCTTGGAACTGCCCGTGATTGGTGGGAATTTGCCCGATCTAAGGTAACTACTTGGAGTCAGTTTGAAACCGTCTTTCTGGCAGCTTTCCTTGCAGAAGATTATGAGGATGAATTAGCTGAGCCTGTTCGAACCAAGAAACAGAAAGAGAATGAAACCATCAGAGACTTTGCTTTCTCCTATAGAGCTCTCTGTAAAAGATGGAAACCCTCTCTCACAGAGGCTAGCATTGTTAAGATGATTTTGAAAAACATCAAACCTCTTCTGGCAAGTCAGCTCAGGGGTCGTGTGGACACTGTGGATGAGCTTGTACACCTTGGCCATCAATTGGAAAAGGATCATGAACAGCAGCTTGAGTACAACTCGAGGATGTGTGCTTTTAAGCCTTTTCCTGAATCTATGGCCACTGGTCCACCAGTTGAAAAAAGCAGACCACCTGTCTTATGCTGGAGATGCAAAGGAAATCACCTTCCCGGTTCTTGCCCACATTACAGTTTACCAAACACTCCCAGGCCACAGACACCTAAACCCTTATCACGTGGACAAAAACCAAAAGATCTATCTGGTAATGGTTCTATGTCACTTGTGAAATAAAAAAAACCTGGAAAGCAGCTGCCTCAGCAGAACCCTCAGAAGATACTGCGTGAATCAACTTCAGAGATCTCTGTCACTCCACCTGGTTCCTCCTCTAGTCCCCTACAACTTATTGTGCCTATTACCATCGGTACATGGCGTGGAAAAGCGATAGTAAACGCTGGGGCCAGTTACACTCTCATTCATGAGTATCTTTGGATGGAACTGAAGGGTTCAAAAGAAGTCCTCAAGCCATGGACAGAAGGTCCACTGTATCTGGCAAATGGTGAAGCAGCTACTCCAATAGGATGGGGAAACCTTTCCATGGCTCTTCATGAGCATGTGTCCACATTACCTGTAGCTATATGGGGACTGAAAGCTTTGGCGTATAGTGTTGTGCTTGGCCTAAACTTCATTTCCAGTGTTGGAATGATAATCAATGTGGCTGATAAAGAGTATAGCTTCAAGTCAATGCCTTCTGTTACTTATCCCTTCCAGCCTGGTAATGCCCACTACTCCCTGAAATGAGACCATGACAAAAGAACCACACAAATGACCAAGAGAAAGTCAAACCCAAATCTTTCACTGATTAGTTCTGTTCCATCTCCCATTCTCTCTCTGGAGCCTGTACGAATGGAAGTGAAAGATTACATTAATGTTGCTGTGAATGACACTCGTCTAAAGGACAGTGAGAAAGAACTATTACGAAATCTCCTTGAGTCCAGCCCACAGGTCTGTAGTAATAAACCTGGGAAAACTGATGTTTTGCAGCACACCATCTATACTACTGCCTGTGCACCGATTAAACAAAGGCCTTATAGACTCTCACCTGTTAAGCAGGCTATTGTGGAAGAACAACTAGGAGAGATGCTGGCTGCTGGTGTCGTTGAACCCGCCCACTCAGGATGGGCATCTCCTGTAGTTTTGCCTCCAAAAAAAGATGGGGGGCATCGTCATCGTCATCAGCTAGTCTGTTACCGCACGTGACACTGTCTGTGCCTTTTTTATGTGCTGTACACTTGCGTATAGCTAGTTTACTTGGTAGGTTTACTGCTTCTAAAAGTGAGATCAGTAATTGGGCATGTGTGACTGGCTTTCCTGTAGAGGTAATCATACCTCTTCGTTTCCACTGAGCGGCAAAAAAGAAGATGGTGGAGAATGCATATTGACTATCAGTATAGATAGTGACTTCCTTTCCTTCAGACAAAATGCATGCTCGTGTCAAGGCTATTAGCTCCGCAGCCTGTGCTGAATGTTTAGGCGATATCTGTTTTGCTTCCACAACAGTATTTGGCAGTTGTGTGACTGCGTAGCCGGACATAGTTTGTCCTTTCTCATCTTTAGAACATGAGCCATCAACAGTGTTGTTTTCGTCAACGATGACGATGACGATGACGAAATTATCTCGTTGACGCTCCTTTTTTTCATGACGATAACGAGACGGTGACGAGATAAACATGGCTCTTTGATGACTAAAACATGACGAGACGTGTGTGAGTTTTCCTTGATGAGACGAGAATGGACGTAAATGTTAGTGGGTGGTCTTTCAGACTTTCAAAATGCCTGACATTTCTGCTTAATATTTGTGTAGCAACTAGACAGCCGCTAAGATCTGGGAGATGCAGCGTCTCCTCGGTCTCTGTCCTCGTAGTCTGCTTGCTGTTGTAGCAGCTGGCTAGGAAAGGTTGCTACTTTCAAATTAAAAGCCCCCTGCTAAGAACGCTGTTCTAAACTCAAATAGGGTGCAATGTAAAGCTCTTATTTTGAAGATAAATTCGCTGTCACTTTTTTTTCTTTATTGAACAATTTAAGTGTACAAAACCACAAGGTATACAATAACAACCAGCACATATCGGCATATTTCAACTGTTTTTTCATGAATTGATGCCCTACTTCATCATACAAGAGTGTCACACATAAGTTGTGAAAATAGCAGATCCACAAGCTGAACACATTGCAACACATTGTGAGATTGTAGATCTTTTTATTGACCTAAATTAATTTGATAAAAGACTATACTCCTTTTATTTTTTTTAACTTAACCTGACTAAAACTAGACTAAAACCTGTTTGAGTTTTCGTCGACTAGAACTGGACTAAAGCTATCACATACAGAAATGACAAAAATTTGACTAAAACTAAAAAGCATTTCAGTCCAAAAGACTAAGACTAAGACTAAATCTAAAATGGCTGCCAAAAACAACACTGGCCATCAACAAACGAAACATTCCCAGAGGCGAGCGGTTTATCAGTAAGGTCATGCCTTATCCACTGCATAGCTTGGCTAACGGAATTTGTAGCTAATTCTATGCAGTGTTTTCTGGTCCAGCCTGCTACGCCTGTTTGGAGGCCATTAATTAAGGCCAGTTTCAGTTGCTGTTGGTACGCACTACTATCAGCCTCATTGAATTGTATTCCACTATTTGCTCGGAACACCGTTTCCATTCGCTGTCTAAAATCATCAGGGTCTTCGCCTGGTTTTTGTTTTACAGCTCCTATACGGGTATAATCAGCTTTTTGAGCGAAAGTTTTGCGGACTCGCCCAAATAGATCATTTTGCTGGCAGCGATATGCACCGGTTAGTGTGGAGTCAGCGGGATATGGTATGATAACACTTGCTTCAGTTCGTCCTGTATAATCCCCTTTAACTCTGGCCCATCTCCTTCCTAGAGACGATTGCATCGCTTCGCCTGCTTCATGCCCGTTCAATCTATACGAGTGTATGACTTCTTCCATACATCTGACACATTCATCTGGATCCTGCTCGGGGCTTGGAACCCCTGCTACTGCATTTGCTGCTTCGGTTAGGGTCCAAGGTCTGAAAACATGCATTGTTTTTGGCTCCTCGGCTTCTCCGCCGTTCGGGTTTGGGACTTCTATTATTGGGTATAAGCCAGCCTGATATCGTGATGGAGGCCTTATTTTTTCTTTTGGTCGTAATTCTATGTTATCAGAACTACTTGGCTGTAGGCCTTTTTCGTCAATTGGTTCTTCATCATGCAGGTCTGGATGAGCTCGTTTAACGCCAGTCCTAATGACGGCAGGCTGCTGAATACTTTGTTCTGCAGCTGTCCCTGGGGCGGCGGCCTCGAAGTCAGCCGGAGGTTGATCATTCCTCCGTCTGCCCTTGGTCACCCCCTCGTTATCTTCTTTACGCACTGTTACGGCCCTCAGCCCATGGCTGGTCCTGTGTGTAGTGGGTGTGTCTGTGTGTTGCAGGTTGCAGTGGATGGCTGATTGGGAGCACCTGGGCCTGGCTCTGCAGCTGATTTAAGCGGCTGGTTTAGGTCCTTTGCCCCTCTTCCTCCAGATCGAGATCCTGCTGCTGCTGCCGCCGTTTTGTTGGTTTTGTTCTGTTCTGTTCTTTTCTGCACTAGACAACATGCACCCCGCATTTGACATTACACCCAAGCACCCTCTTACACCACTGATATACATTTCCACACTCCATGGTTCATTTAATTTATGGTTGTAATCAATAAATATAATTATTTTGTTCTCATCCGCGTCAATTAGCTATATTTTGTTGCGGCCTCGGAGCCAGTCGTAACACGCACGAACAGTGCTTGTGTCTCATCTTTTCTCTTTTGCTTGTTTTCACTGCATTTGCTTTCCTTTTACACGCTTGCTCTAACCATTTTCTCGCGTATTTCAACTCTTCCTCCTTTTTGCGTCTAGATTTCCCCTGTTTTGCTGCTACACTGACCTCTAGTTTCCCTACTAGGTCTTTAAATTCTTCTACTCTCAGTCTCCCAGTTACTCCATACTTCTTTTTCCATTTAGGCAAAAACTTATTACAGCCTGGATGCAATTCTGCCATAAACTTTTCATCACCTTTCGCCTCTGAACCTTCAGTGGTTCCGCAACTATTACAACAATTACCCATTTTAAGGTATTTTATTTCTCTTTTGCTTGTTTTAAGAATTCATGGTCAACTTCAACAGTCCACTGATTTGTGTTGACACCGTCAGGTTTCAGTCAGTGCTGCTGCTTCGACTCATAAATTCTGTTTTACGTGCACACTCGTAACCTTTTTTTATTTTATTCCCCGTGGTCCTTCAGCGCCACTATTCTGCTTGGGTTATTTCAGCATAACCATGCTCACTACTTACTCTTATCTGCAGTCCGGTCTGGTGTTCTCTGTCCGGATCCCGTCAATCCAGCACTGTTCAGTTGGAGGAGACGTCTTTATCACCGGCTGAGCGGAGAAATGACTCCCCCGGCTTTCCTTCAGGTCACCTGTTTGGTCCTGGCCGTTAACGGCTTCGGTGTGTCGTCCTCCTTCTGGCAAAGCTGGGTATGTTGGGATCCGGGTCACGGCACCAAAGAATGTTAGCTTTAACACTAATGAACGCCATGAAATCAGACACGGACTCAGAGTATTTTGTCTTTCTGGGCAGAGGGGAAGTACGGATGTCAGCTCTGTGAGTCTGACCAGCAGTCTTCCAAAGATACCTTCCCCTTGCACATCTTTTTATTCAAAAGCAGTGGCCGTGATCGTAATATGTCGTAATACGATTGGTTAACACAGAATACAGATAACAACATTGTTGTCGTGCGGATGAGCAGATATATGTGTCTTGTGGTTAGCCTCGACCTTCTGCAACATTCCACAGACTTTAAGCAAAGCATGGTAATGAATTGTAGCATGTGAGAAACTGATAATATTCATGTATTTCATAATTCCAACACATCGCTTCTGTGTTGATTACCAAAAACTCAATGCTGTCACTGAAGCAGATGCCTATCCTCTTACAAACATCAACGGAATTCTGGTTTAGCTGTCCATCTAATAGCATATACAGACTATCTGCAGCAATAGAAGGATGCTCTCACCACAACCTGCTCCACCTACTATTCCCAACTCATTCAATCTGGCGCCACCAACCACAAAGCTCTCTTCTCCACCATAAACAAACTTCTTAAACCCATTGACAACACCTCCAATTCATTCACAGCACGTAAATGCAACTCCTTCCTTTCATTTTCCAAACAAAAATTGACAATATTACTTCTTGTGCCTCTACCGCCTCCACTCCTTCACCCTCATCCTCCTGGACCTAATTTCATTTCAACAACTACACCTCCTCCACTGCTCCTCTGTCCCAAGGTGTCCTCCAGGGTTCGATGCTTGGTCCATTCCCCTTCATCCTCTGCATTCGTCCCCTTGGCAACATCATACCCCGTCAAGGTCTTCGCCTCCACTGATGACAATTGTTGAAGAAAATCATTCAAGTCCTGTTGAGCAGTTTGCTGTGTGTTTTGTGTTTATTTAAAGAATACCGGTAAACTGGTGAACCGCCAGGCACAGAGCGGGTCCAAGCCGGTGAGTCGACCCAGAGCAAATGAAACAGTCATATTTTTTACAGTAAGAACAAAGAACAGAGAAGGGCAGGTTCCAACAAAAGGTATGCAAGGGGAAAAGGTCTGCTCTTTGGGGAGGGTGAACAGCGGGGGGTGGGGGAGGTATGGGGGCACCCATTTAACATAGTGATCAAACCAGGTCCAGACGTCTCTTGATCAACTGGTGTTACGCAAATGTGTATCTGCAGGGCGTCGGAGAGAGACATGAATCAACATTTAGGTCTCAGGGCCAAAGGGCTCTTTCCAGACGTCATTTCAAATGTGTATTTTCTTCTTCACATCCAACTCGACATTTCCACCAAATCCATCAACCCTGACACTCAGTGTAACGAGTGGAGAGTGTGAACAATAAGGAGGGAAGATAATTATTGAATAGGTGCAGGTTCTGATTGATATCAGGGGAGAGCACGCTGTCGGTGACTTTTAGGAACAGAGGGCAAAACGGTAGATGCCGGTGCACACAATCATTTATTCCAAGTACTTTTTTACAAGGGTCATTAATACAATGATAAAAACTCTCTAAATGAGAGGTTAACGAGATACTGCGTTAATGCCATACAAAAGGAAAATCTCTATTCCTTAAAAGACAAAGTCTTAAAGGATCGTCAGACCGGGAAAGTTACGTAACATGGGGTCCAGAGGAGGAGACTCGCGGCGGCGTCCGATTTCTCTGGTGCCTCGGCTAATCCAGCGTCCTGGAAGCCACCTGGAGAACACAAAAATCACTGCCAGTACGGTCGTCAAGTAACGCAATACCCTAGCATAGGAATGCATACACCAGAGTGTTACTAATGGCCCGAAGGGATACTCACACACCAGGCAGAGTGATTAAGCTCTGCCACTGCAGTTGTGACGCGTCGTAACACTCTGGATTTTCCGTTGCCGCCTTGAACTAGGTGTTCTTCACCTTGCCTTCCTCTCTCTGCCTCGTGTCCCGGTCTCCGTGTCCTCTCTGGACAGCGCTCTCCCTGCCATGTTTCCCGGTCTCTGCATGCTCGCTGGACAACGCTCTCTCGCCACTCTTCTACTCTCTTGTTTGTTCTCTTTGCAGTTCAACCCCCCGTTCCTCTGCCGTCAATTGGGTCCTGTTGAGGACAAGGGCAGAACCTCCAGGTGCAATGCATTGATCACTTATGGTGCGTTTACAGGCAGTGGGACATTTCTAAAACATGGAATAAAAACTTAAGAACCCACTGGTGACTAAAACCATGCAAAAACTCTTAAAATACAATAAAATATACAATAAAATATACAATAATCAATAAACCCTGTCCCAACTGCCATGTGACACTCAGTCCACACTCATTAACTGCTTCACTGACATAAAATCCTGGATGCAATCTAACCTCCTCCAACTTAACTGTGACAAATCGGCATGGTTATCATTGGCCTCAAATCCCACATCAAAACCACTCACAATTTGTGCCTCACCCTTGACCAGTCCACATTGTCTCCCTCCCCACACAGTCGCAACCTCAGAGTCATCTTTGACAACAACCTCTCCTTTCAACAACACATTAATCAAATTACCAGAACTACCTTCTTCCACTTCAAAAACATAGCCCGTCTCTGCCCAGGACTCTCCCTCTCTGCTGCAGAAACCCTGATCCACACCTTGATCACGTCCAGAGTTGGCTATTGCAACAACATTCTCTGAGGCAAACCATCCAAAATAATAAACAAACTCAGTACATCCCGAGCTCTGTTGCTGGCCTGCTCAGTCACATCCATACCTGTGACCACAACACCCCTGTCCTCCAGAAACCACACCCTGTTCCGTAGCTTCTGCTACTCCATGCAAACCTCCTCACTCCACCACACAGGACCAAGCAATGAACCTGGGGTGACAGAACCTTTCTGCCACTACCCTCTGGAACACCCTCCTCCCCATCCTGTATTGTTTTTGTTATTCTGCTTTTTTACCTGTAAAGTGCCTTTAAGTACCTTGAAAAGTGCCATAGAAAATAAATGTATTATTATTATTATTATTATTATTATTATTATTATTGCTATTATTGTTATTATTATTATCATTATCATTAGGCAGGAGCTGTGCTGTTACAGCAATGCCGCCAACATGAACACAAATATGCGAGTGAGCAGCAGCAGCTCAGCAACGCAGTGGCCACGCTCTAAAGAAGTATCCTGTGTGGCCTGTTAGAATGGACTGATCCACACCAAGATCTTTAAACTGTTCAATGGCTGCATCAGTCATGGTCCGGGGGATGAGGGATTTAGGACTATGTGATATTATAACTTAATCCAAATGTATTAGATTCTTTCTTCTTGAATTGAATTATCTCTCTGTACTACGCACTGCATCTGCACATAGGGATAGAGCTGATGGTGACTAGGGCTGCCCGATAAATCGAATTTTCATCGTCATCGCGATATGAACATGTGCAATAATCACATTGCAAAAGACTGCCTGACGCCATGAATAAGAAAAATTATTTTGTTTACATACGCCATGCATGCACCATGAGCATGCCAACATTTAGCCTATCAGATGGAGCCCTGGATACAAGGGCCAATCAGATGAAGCCCCAGCTAGCCGTTAGCTACCCCAACAAAATTGGTTTGGTGGTGGTTGCCAGGTTATGATGGCTGATGATGGCGGGAGCGGGAACTAGGGGTGGGCGGATCGAATCCAAATATTGAAAATATTGATACAAGTGTTGGTGTTGATATTTAAGTGACACCCGTGTAATGAGATCGATACATTAGTTTCAGTTATTCTCCCTTATGCACTGTGGCAGTTTCAGTAAAGTGGCGACCTACTGTCGGTAACCGCTACTTTTCAAGTGCCGCTCCTCACAGAGCGGAACAGCACTGACACAGCTCAGCCAGCAGAATGCAGCAACACAGAGACGGGGCCGAAGAGGAGCCATGTAGTTATATTTTCAGGCCGAAAATGACACAACAGCGACCTGTATCAGTTGTAAAAAGGGAGTAAAATACAGTGGTAACACTACAGATGTGTTCAAGCGCATGAACAATCATGCGGAAGAAAACGATCAACTAAAGAAACGGAGAGAGGAGAGAAATCTATCCATCCATCTTTCTATTTACGTATGAACTTTGCTCAAATGCTGTCCAGGTTTTAAAAGGTATTAATAATATAAATGAACAATCACAAAAACATGTCATTAAAATTCATTCAGATTCAGCAATT
>CAEMYA010000172.1:331106-341381 GCA_903131615.1 Diplodus sargus | reverse complement strand
ATGTCATTAAAATTCATTCAGATTTAGCTATTTGATTTGACTTAGCCGCTGGTCCTCCCTAGGAAAACTATAGGGACCACAGGCCATGTATTATTTATGTTTTGTGCCCTTTAGTAAAGGTTTTTTGTTTGGATTAAGGCAATTAATGCATCCCTATATTACCACAGATGAACTGTTCATGTTGCCATATCTTTAGAAATAACAATGCAGAACACAAAGTAATCTAAAAAGAATGGGGAGAAGATCAAATCAAATTCAGTGTATTGCCTAAAGACTAAAAGAATTTTAAAACATGGGAGCGGGACGGGAGTGGGAGTCATTCTGGATGGGAGTGGGATGGGATAGGATTTTTTTTTTACTCTGGTCCGGGATTGGGACGGGACAAGATTTTTTTCTGTGGGAGTGGGACGGGACAGGAGTGAAAATCCACTCCTGTGTCATCATCTAGTGTGCACCCTTGATCAAGCTACTAAACAGTTAATGGAATGAATGAAGGTCAGAGAGCTGTGTCGGGCGGGTGTGTGTGTATGTGTGTGTGTGTCGGAGAGCTGTGTGTGTGCGTGTGTGTGTCTCAGGAGAGATGACTGTTACAAACACAGGTACCATCTGCAATACAATCATAAAGACCTACAGGAACAATTCAAAACTAACGTTAGCCAATCATTAACTGTATAGTTAATAATATGCAAACTTCAATATTTGTTAATTTATCACAAGTTATATTGTCATCGCAACATTCGCACATCGCAGATTTTCCTCATATTTTGCAGGCCTAATGTGACCTAGTGCAGGTAATACACTTACTTGGGATAGTTACCTCAAACACCCCCACATTAAAAGACCTAAACTGTCACTTTGAATTGAATTTGTTAACTTTATGAGAGGAAATGACTCATTAACTAATAGTGCCAGCATATATGACGATTTAATAGTATATATGAGAGGGCAAGTTCTTTTTCACATAAGATAAGTGAAAAAAAGAGAAAAAGAAAACCCTTGTGACCCTTGTGTCTCCACAGGACTAGATTAGGAAGCATGAACATGCTCAAACAAAAAGTGAAGGCTTCAAAACAGATTCAAAATAAAAACCTGTGTACTAATCAAGCTGAGGCAGACATGGCTAGGACCAACCATAACTACTAGGAATTCAGAAACAAAACTAGCAAGCTATTATCTTGGCAAATCAAAAGGGAAGAGACTGACAGATTGAGACATTCAGATGTTAAAGAAAGATAGTAGATCCCTCTTTTACTCACAGGATATTAATTATGATTTTCCAATATTTTACAAGGCACTGTGTCAGACAGATAAGGATGTAGAAAACTCCAAAGCAACAACCCTCTTAAATTACTTAATTCTTCCCAAATTAGACCCTAACAGGAGAGACTGTTTGGACGTTAATATGTCTGGAAAAGCGGTGATGCCTTGGGTTTCCAGCACAATAAAGCTCAAGGACCAAATGGCTTTCCTCTCGAATATTTCAAATCCTTCTCTGAAAAACTTTTAACCCATCAAACAAGCATGCTTAAGGAAGATCTGACTAAGAAACCCTCCCTAGCTCTGTGGAATTGTAAACAATAACTTTGTTGCCAAAACCAGAAAAGGATCTTGAATCTCTTACTGCCCCTTTAGCCTTTTGAACTTGGATTATACAATTTCATAAAACTTAATTGCATGAAGAATGGTAGATATTATCCCTAAATCGTTTTTAGGCTTTGTTGGAAATGTATATGGATCAGAAAATGTACAGAGACTCTTTCATAATTGAGGCATCTCACATGCAAAAGGACCCCATGCTAGTATGGTCAAAGGATGCGGAAAAGACTTTCTGCAGGATCAAGTGCAGCTTCCTTTTCCAGAGCAATTCATTTTGGAAGATTTATTCAATAAACGGAAACATTTTCTGATGGACCGACAGATCAAATTTCTAACAGATGGAGGCCTATCAGATTCCTTTTCATTGTTCAGAGGAATCTGCGAAGGTTGCCCTTGTGCTCCGCCGTTGTTCTTAATAGACCCGTTGGTTGTTTCTTTTTGCTCTGACAGCATCATTATGGGACCAAATTTGGTTTAAACGAACATAAATTGTCCCTTTACGCCAGTGATCTTTCAGCTTTTCTATCAATCCTATTTTTTTGGAATTTGGCTCCACACAGAGCCCTCACCTCTCCACTCACCAAGGCCTTCTAATTGGGGAATGATCAAACTTTCTTTGTGATCACCGTGTCATAAACACATTTGCTGATATTATCATACAATTCCGGCAGTGCATTTTTTTTAGTTTGCATCTGGGGCAATGTAAACAGCAAAATAAAAAGAGAAATTCCGACAATTGGTGGTCCATCCAGTCTGACAAAGTTTGAGCACCAAGCATTATTTATGTAGACACATAGCCTTTCTCCTCTCCTCTTACTGGAGACCTGTGCCCTGTTGGTTCTGAACTAGGGGTGGGTATTGGCAAGAACCTCACGATACGATACGTATCACGATACTTTGGTCACGATACGATACATATCACAATATCACGATATTGCGATATAAATAAAGATGAAAACACAAGTACCTGTATATGTACATCAGATGATATTGATGAGAAGACATATTGAGTCAAAACTATTTCATTCAAAACAGCCTCTCCATTGTATTAATTCCCATGAATTTTCCAGGCAGTAATATTCTCTTTGGCTTCAAAGTTAAGAGAGATAGCAAGAACAACGAGCTGGACAAAGTGCTTCCAAACGTCAACTTTAAATTGCGGAGGCGTTGTTAACTTGCCATCCATTTTGCAAAGACCTCAGCCACTCTCTCTACGACAGAAATACTAACGCCGCACGGCAGAGTCGCTCTTCGGCGATATATCGATATTTGGAGTTGAAAAATCGATATTGTATTGGGCGGCAAAATATTGTGATATATTGCCGTATCGATATTTTTGCCCACCCCTACTCTGAACAAGGTCTGCCCATCCAGTACAAAGGCTTGATCTGGGATGTAAGGGGTTAACCACGTCTCTGTGAAGATGTGCACACAGCAGTCTCTGATTTCCCAATGCTAACTGAGCCTCAGTATCATCCACTTTATTCTCTGGTGACCAGACATAAGCCAGAAAAAGGCTTGGTAGAGGAACAGCTCTTGGTCCAAGCTAGGTCATCTTAGCCCTGATGCTGGCTCTCTTCCCTCTCTCCCTGGAGCGGTTGCAGCACTTTTAACAATGTTTTGTCCCCCGCGACTAGCCAGCCACTCGGCAGATGCTGCTGGTGGAGATCCTATCACAGTTTGCTGCACTCAATCCAAACATGACGCAACCTTTTCGGATAATGATAACTGCATCTCTGTCATAGGTAAATTGTGCATTAGCAGCAGAAAGGGGACCAGGTAAAAGAAGATTTTAAGAAATGGAGAGACCTGCCGGTCGCACTTTATTTTACAGTATGTTAATAAGATGTAATGGACCATACTATGCATCAAATTAGACAAAACAAGATGCCAATAAGACGTAACTGGTCGTACTTTGTAACAAATTAGACAAAAACAAGACGCCAATACGATGTAACGGGCCATACTTTGTATCAAATTAGACAAAACAAGACGCTAAGGAGATGTAACGGGCCGTGCTTTGTGTCAAATTAGACAACTAGAAATAATGTCATCTTAATTAGACAGTAAACAAGAAAAGTTATACTGTAATTAGACACCATATAGCCTATCCAAATTATGCTGTAATCACAAACTGCAAAAACAGTCTTATTACTTAAAATATAGGCTACTATACGTAGACACTAGTATACCAAATTATACTGTAATTACAAACCAAACCAGAGATCCTAATACACTATTAGACTTCATTTTACAAGATCTTTATCTAATTAGAAATCACACACAATGTCATATCAGATACAAAATATGCTAGTTAGACGCTATTCTACCCTCATTAATAAATTATACATTTAAAGGGATTGTTCGGGTTTTTTGAAGTGGGGTCATATAAAGTACATATCACATCGCTGTCAGACTGGCCTTTCTTTTGGCACTACATTTTCTCAACCGTAGAACCCCTGTATCCCTACGCAGTTGCGCTAATGCGGAGGGATACGGCGAGTTAAGTTTCGTTTTTATCGGCTATTGTAAGGCTCATGGCTCATGACAGGCTATAACATGGACATGTACGTTATGAACAGAAAAACGAAAATGCTGGTGTTTGGCCTCGTGCCTCCATATACAGGTCTACAACAAAGAGAAGGCCTGTAGTTGAAACCAGAAGCCTAAACTAGTAGTTGCTCAACCACGAGGACTATAGAACAAAGCACAGGAAAAAGGCAGACCAGGTGTGAAAAACGTGACCACGTTGAACTGCCTCAAAGACGTCACCCGGTCCCTATTGGCTGTGAGCCAGGGAGCTCCGCCAGGATCACGATGACATCACACCCACGTTAAAAGGTCACGCAGCACATTTTGTTCTTTGTATCCCCGGGAGCTTCTGTTCACGCAGCTGCTGCCATAAGGGTACAACTTTGAGAAACGTTTTTCAATTTTTCATCTTTGCTTGAGCTAACTTCAGTTCCCTCCTCGCTGGATGAGACAGAGACTGTTTTTGTTTCACTTTCATTTTTGTTTGGACGTTCGTCAGAATTATTTTGGATCCCGAGAGGAGCGGTGCACAACCCAGCCGTTCCCTCATTACCTGCAGAAGGAAGAAAAGAATCTTCAGAAGGAACGAGACCGTCCCTTCCTTTGAGTCGACCAATCGCTGTGTAACAGCCTGCGGTCAGCTGTGAGAATGCTCCAGTCTGATCCCGCGCTCGCCTCCTGAACGAGTTGGAGCTCCGAGTTAGCCGGGCACCACGCTACCGCTCCCATGCGGCATCTACAGTAAGAGGTCTTTTGTTTGGGCAGAAACAGATAGTATATAGCGTGTTGTTTTTGTTTGTTGTGCTTTTGTTTTGCTGTGAAAGGACCGCCGTGTCCGATTTATGGTTACCTGTACTGTGTGCTAACTGTGTTTGCTAAGCTCACTAGGAGCTCATTCAGGCTAATCCAGCCTGTACAGTCTTGCTGCCATGTGTGACCACAATACGTTGTATTCCGGCTCGATCAGCGGACGACAAACGAAATTCGATTCGCTTGCCGGCCACTGTTCGGGGGAGAGACGACCGCTGTGCACCACATGGTCGTTTGTTTGTTTCTTTGTTCTTTAAGCCCCGCTTAGCTTCTTCCCTCTTTTACTAACACACACACACACACACACACACACACGCACACACGCACACACACCGAGATACACGTACTGTTTTGAGCGACCTGTTGTAACTTATAGTTAACAACTAGTTAAAGACGGACTTCCACCATTTTGGAACTGTGGGTATCATCCCTGTAAATTAATCCCTCATGTGACCAAACCGCACATGAGAGTAAAGACGGCGCAACCGCTGCCTTTGTTCAAACCTCGCGCGCACGTGTAGTGATCACCTTTGGTCGAAACAGTCACTGCCGCCATTTTTGAATTCCAGGTACATGAACCAGTGAATCTGAATTCATCCCCTTGGAATTCGCGTTCTTGCGTGACACAAAGTCACGTCCGGTGTTTCCTGTAGTCTCTTCGACGAGACTTCCTAAATCACGCCCACTAATTTGTAGTCCGGTGAACGTGACTTCGCAAGCCACGTTCGGCCATCTTTGTAGTCTTTATTGGGGACTTTCAAACACACACACACACACACACACACACACACGCCTCCACCCAGGGACCTGTTTGGCTTGCTTGTGTTTTGATGTTGCTTGCTTTGTGAAGGAAATTGTTGTTTGTTAAAGTAGGTGGTTTGTTCTGTGGAGTAAGCTTCAATAAACACTGTTTACTTTAACTGAGCAGCATCTGTGATTATTTTGCACAATCCCACATTGTAATAACTGCTGGTTGAGATGGCCAGTGCTCGGATTCACGCCTTCCCTCTTGTCTAATTATTGTTAATTTCATAATATTGACAAGTTGACCAATTTTCAGGCATGGAGACTTAAAGGTAAATCATTTGATTATTGATCCCTGATTCCAGAGTGGTGCATCGTGTTCATTAATGACTCATAGTTACCGAGGTTTCATTAATCAACTGTAATAATTTTTGATTAATTAATAGCATAGTTGCTAGTTGCATAGCTTTTGGGGTGATATTTGGAGCATGTTAAGATGCTTAAAACACAGTGTAAAGACGTGACCCCGTGCTGTTAGCGGTCAATGCTAACTCTCCATTCAAGGAGCCCTGTAAGGGGTGGACCAAAAGCGTTTTCGGTTCTGGCAAGTCAAGGGTAGCTTGAGAGATAAAGCTGCATGTTGAAATTGAGTTCTCCTTTAATTTCGCTTTTTCTCTGGACCCCGTTCACTGCAGCACAAAGCTGAGCGTCTGGCTGGAGCGGCTCTCTACATCTCCAAACTGAGGCTGCGCTGATCGGTGATTACGGTAGGAAATAGATCAAATATAGATATGTACTTTATATGACCCCACTTCAAAGAACCCGAACTATCCCTTTAATGCTACCAACTTCGGCCTATAGCTTAGTTAGACAAATGTACATATTATATTGGGCATGGCCTTTGCAATAGTCTGACAAAACACACAGAGTTCAGTTTTATTTAACATAGTTTCACTTTCTTACAGAGTCATTTATTAATCATTAGAAGAAAACAGGACCTTAACTAAAGTCAAACCACATCGGTTCCCATCTGGTCCGAACTACACATGTCCCTGGTAACCTGGATGTTCTCTGGAGTTTTGTGGAGTTTGTAAGCTGCCAGGACATTTATCTTTATGTCCCACTGTAAGACCCTTATTATAGTCTTATTATACTTACTTAGGGGGTCATTTGTGACACATTACAACTGTACTGTAAAATAAAGTGAAGACCTTCTCACTGTTAGACCCTTATTACAGTGTTATTTGGCCTACTCAGGGGGTAATTTGTGACACATAACAACTGAACAGTACTGTAAAATGAAGTAGTCCCTCACTGTTAGACCCTTATTGCAGCCTTATTATACTTACTTGGGGGGTAATTTCTGACACATTACAACAGAACAGTACTGTAAAATGAAGTGTTCGATCTCACTGTTAGACCCTAACTAGTCTTATTATACTTACTTAGGGGGTAATTTGTGACAAATTACAACAGAACTGTACTGTAAAATAAAGTGAAGACCTTCTCATTGTTAGACTTATTACAGTCTTATTATACTTACTAACAAGGTAATTTGTGACACATTACAACAGAACTGTACTGAAAAATAAAGTGAAGACCTTCTCACTGTTAGATCCTTATTACAGTTGTAGGAGCTAAGCCAATGCTTAAAGCTACTAAGATGCTTCCTGCCTGATGATTTAATTGACACGCTAATTAACTTGTTCTGATGGATTCACGCTTCAACTCAGTTTCTCTTTTGAACACTTTATCCTTTTATTGTCCATTATAAGTGTTCAACGTAATGATCAACGTAAACCTTTCCTTTGTAAACAAACAAACAACTTAAATCCTCTCCGCTTGTCTGAGCTTCAGCCATAACATGAGCGGTCAAAAACGATTTACCTGTCCGGGCGGAAACACCTGCCGGGCAATAGGTTGGTTCCTATTTATAATATTGGAGCAAATTACAAACAGCGACACCAGATAACATAAATTACAAAGCAAACACTATTATGGCTCCTACAACAGTGTTATTAGACCCACTTACAGGGTAATTTGTGGCACATTACAACAGAACTGTACTACTGTACTACATGTTACACACTTGCACAATGATGTCAGTGTCTGTCCAGGTGCCAGTGTCTTTATTTCACAGGAAAATACTGCAAATACAACAAAAAACAGTCTTCTATGAATAGGGAAGTGTATTAAATGCATTTGCTTCATGTTAACTAATTCCAAAACTCAGTATTTATATGCATGAGAACAATAAAACAGTATGGTGAGGTCACTAACATTAAGGCGCGACGGCATTAAGCCTCGTTTATGCTCACATGAGGCTCTCAGTCTTAAGCTAGCGCACTCAACATGCCGATGTTAGCAGCTAAGGCTAGCAATTGTTAGCGGCCTTATGTCTTGACATTCATAATGCTGTAAACATACAAACATGGCACCGCAACTTACAGACAAACCTAACATAAGTGAACAGGGCGCTTTTGCACTTATCTCACCTGTAAGTACAACAAAAGACAGTCATATGTGAGTACAGGCTCTCCATGCTACTATCTTGACTGACTAGCAACTGAGCTGACTTCTTCCTCGTTTACAAGGATTGCAGCGCCAGTCGCTGGCCTTGAAAAGCCTATACTGACACCTATTGGTGAAAGTGGATACTCTCTTGTGTTTTGCAGTGACACAAGGCGTTTTAAATTAAATTATAAAAATAATGGTGGGGGGAAGAAGTTACTCACCAGAACTAATAAAATACTACTTCTGGGCAATCTGTGGCAATTTGTGGCATGTCCGTGATCCGTGGTCCATGTCCTGATCCGAGCAGTATGTTCTACTTTTTAGTGCTATTTCTATTTACTTAACCACTTCTGTGGAGGTTGCCACAGAAGTGACCATCAGCGACCATCAGCTCCTGTCGAGCAGTGTGTGTTTGAGCTGGAGCTTCGTGAGCCGCACAGCGCCCTTTAAATAGCCCTGTGCTGGCAGGGCTATGGAGCACTGGAGGCCGTCCACAAGGGTCAGAAAAGCGACCCTATAAGAAAGTCTAGTGTCCAACAGTGAGAAGGTCATACTTTATTTTACAGTACTGTTCTGTTGTAATGTGTCACAAATTACCCCTGAGTAGGCCTGATAACACTGTAATAAGGGTCTAACAGTGAGAAGGTCTTCACTTTATTTTACAGTACAGTTCTGTTGTAATGTGTCACAAATTGCCCCCTAAGTAAGTATAATAAGACTGTTATAAGGGTCTAACAATGGGAAATAAAGATAAATGTCCTGGCAGCTTCAATCGCTGGTCTAATGTTACTGGGGTTGGATAGTGACATGGCTTCAAATGGTCATCAAGGAAGCTACCTACAAGCTTTACAAGACTCCAGAGAACATTCAGGTTACCAGGGACATGTGTAGTAGCGACCAGATGGGAACCGATGTGGTTTGACTTTAATTAAGGTACTGTTTTCTTCTAATGATCAATAAATGACTGTAAGAAAGTGAAACTATGTTCAATAAAACTCTAATAAATGTATTTTCCTCTGAACTCTGTGTGTTTTGTCCAAATATTATAAAGGCCATGCCAAATATAATATGTACATTCGTCTAATTAAGCTATAGGCCAATGTTGGAAGCATTAAATGTATAATTTGTTAATGAGGGTAGAATAGTGTCTAACTCGCGTATTTTGTATCTGATATGACATTGTGTGTGTGATTTCTAATTAGATAAAGATCTTGTAAAATTAGATCTTGTAAAATGACGTCTAATAGTGTATTAGGATCTCTGGTTTGGTTTGTAATTACAGTATCATTTGATATAATTGTGTCTAAGTATAGTAGCCTATATTTTAAGTAAGAAGACTGTATATGCAGTTTGTGATTACAGCATAATTTGGGTAGGCTAGGCTATGGGTAGGCTAGGGCTAAGTATGGCTTGTTATGTCTTATTAGCGTATTGTTTTGTCAAATTTGATACAAATTATGGCTCGTTTGTCTTATTGGCGTATTGTTTTGCCTAATTTGATACAAAGTACGGCCCGTTACATCTTATTGGCATATTGTTTTGTCTAATTTGATACAAAGTATGGCCCGTTACATCTTATTAATGTACTGTAAAATAAAGTGCGACCGACCTGCCATTACCATTCATTGGAACAGTTAATTGAATTAAGATTAGGGTAATGTATTCCAATGTGTCCCAATTAAACTCCCCAAATCTTTGTTAAGTAAATTAAACAAATCTATATCCAGTTTTCTTCGGTAAGGCAAGACCCCTAGAACAAACCCCATATGCCAAATGAGGATTAAATCCCACCAATTTGAGTTATTACCTTGGAGCTCAATTTCATTCACTATGGTGCTGGTTGCATTCTGAGTATAATGAGTCAAGATGGCTTACCATGTGTCACCTTCAAATCTCGTCCTTCTTTCTTACCTCTAAGAAAGCAATCTCAACATCACTACGAACCCCCTAATTATAACAGATCACAGATGGATGGAAAATTTGGTTGATAACAGCACATAGACAGTTGAAAATTTATATTACAAAGTATGCTTTTTCAAACTTCTGACAACTACTTGAAAAAATAAAACTCCCCCCCCC
>CAEMYA010000172.1:317783-331078 GCA_903131615.1 Diplodus sargus | reverse complement strand
CCCCCCTTTTTTTTTAAAATACCTTCAGATTAGACACTGGATCCCCAACAGCCATACAGTCTTCCTACCCAAGTGAAGCCACAGACACTACAAAGGACCTGATGTCTTATATGTCCATGATTCAATATGGCAACTTGCCAATTTATGATATGACTGATAAAATGAAAAAATGGGTATCAGATCTTGAATGTAACTGCAATGACATCGACTAGTGTAATATCTTTAGATCGGACTGTACTCATCAACTAAACAGACAAATATAGTTTAGTATCTTCAATGGAACTTTTTAGATTTGTTACAACCCAGCTCAGGTTTATGACAAGGAGGAAGCACACACAAGACCTTTTACATAGAAGGGGTGATTTATTAAAAAAAGATTAAATCAACTAAAAGATGCCAGCTGTATGAAAGTGAAAAATGAAGGGCTGTCAGTCAACATCTTATATATTCTGGCAGTCAGAACAGGTGATCTTATTCTGACTGATAACCCTACTCCGCCCACTAGGCTCCAGGGGGGAGAGACCAGCACAGGGGTCATCACCTGCTCCACTCAGACTACAAAAAATACAGCATTAAGCCTCTCTCAATCAGTTGAGATGTATATGTGTTGCACTTATCTGGAAGAATACTGGAAATACATGATTAGAATAACTTCCAATGCAAGTAAAACTGCAATCACCTCGGACCCTAGGAACTGGAAAAATGGAAATAAGAACTTTTCTTTATTGCAATCAACATCCTATAGAACACCTGAATAGATCCCTGGTAGTGTGAGGAGGAAACCAGCAAAGTATGGAAAAAATGGGTGTCTTTCGTTGTTGGTTTACTGGCTCATTGTCATGGTGACTTTGTTGCTGGAACAAAATGTTGTTCGAGTCTCTGTATTTAAACTGCAATCTCATGCTGAAGACATAAAGGTCTAAGGAAGAGATTGGGGAGGTAGTAGGAAGCAACCAGGAGGAGGCTGTGACATTTGGGAGCATTTAAAGACAAGTGGAAACACTTTTTCATATGACCTAATTCATATGACTCATTGTGAGACATTTACGCTTTAATGAGGGGGTTAGGATGAGCTTTTAGAACAAATTAAAACATACTTGGTACTGCAGGCTCGATTTGAACATACAAAAGAGACATAACAGTGAAGTGTTGTGTATCATGGCTGTCATTCAATTTGAAATATCCAAGCGTACATCTTTTAATGATGCACAGTTATCAGTGATGGATGGATGCACTATTCTGTAAACATAAAGAGCTTCTGCAGAGATACCACACAATGACAGACTGAATGTGATATATAGGGATATAAGGGTGTGATGTTTGTTTATTTTTAGTAATTCCGCAGGCAAACTGCAAGTCAAATTCGTGCTGTTGAATCAGAGATTGCTCTGATAATAATAACAGAGGCATTACGTGTCTTGCAGTCTTATCAGGCACCCAAGTATATTCCATGTCAGTTGTTTGTTCTGACACTGGGCACAGACTGAACTATCAAAGTATTTATGCTGTCATCGTTCAACAGAAAATCACCTACCAAACCTGTCTAGCTTTTCCTTCAGCATAATAATGCCTAATTTCAATGTGTGCAGTTTCTTGGCTTTTTGTGGGCATTTACTCAGCAGAAGGGTGTAATATCAACATGGTGGGAGGATAGAAGAATACAAGAGCTATAACACAATCTTCACCAGTAATTTGCCCCTGACAGCTGACAGGTAATTTTCATGTCCATTCAGAGATGGACCAGAGCTACGATTAGGACAACATATGATAAGAACTGTAGTTATACCTGCTTTCCTGTCCTCATTCCTCAAATCTATTTGATTATCATTGACCACTATGTCATAGATGCAGCCTGAAGAAATACACCTCTTTAATTATGTTGCATGGTAAAGCAGATTACAATTCACTTATAGGTATAGGTTTAGGTATAGGTATAGATGCGCTTTACTCATAACTGTGGTTATATTTAATGTTAACTGTCTTAATTTGGATCTCCATTATATTTATATACATTATAAATGATTGTCTTTACTTAAGTCTTCTTACATACAAAGACAGATAATGCACACAGTACAAACTTAAATGGTTTACATGCCTATAATGCATTCTTTTTTCCTTTCTGACTAACTCAACAAAAAGAGAAGGGATAGAAAAGTTATGAAAGTATTGGAAAAATTAAAAAACACCCAACTTCAGGTAACAGTTCAACTGTTGTGTTTTGAGACCGAGGGAGGTAGGTGGTTGTGGAAGTAGCATTTCATCATTGTGGTTTTTAACCATACTGGCTGCATGTGTTGGAGCCATGTTGCTTATATATGAAATATTTCTGTTTGAATACTGGTATTTATGTGTTTTATTTTTATGTTTAGAATTATTTCATTATTGTACATATTCTCGTGAAACAGTATTTTTCCTTGGTTATTTGAAATGATAGCTCCCCCTATGATTTGCTTATGGTATCATCTGTGGCTCTTTGATTGATGACTAATTGTCAGGTGTTTTAAAATGTCTACTGGGAAAGCAGGATGTGTTTTTCGCCTGGACATAGACGGGGTGATCATACAGTTTTTTAACCACCAAATAACACAGAATAACACCAAATACTGTCAGTTTCGTTTTCGTTTCGTTGATTATTCATTGGTTGATCGTTTTGGAATTGTGCATCCTGATTTATGGATTTTGTATGGGATTGCAATAAATTGCATTGGATTAATAAATCTACGACTACTTGTTTGAAGGTGCATCTGAAAAGTTTTACCCTGATCTGGTCTTGGCTTATGGCATTGTATTGAAAGCCGATTTGAGGGATGTGTGTGACCTATGAAATATCTCAACAAATTTCTGATGAATTGATATATATTTTTTTTATAATCATTCATAGTAGTCCTATTGGCTCAGGTGATCTCATGGCTTTTCCTGTATCGCCAATATTAAATGTCTTGTCAGCTGTTCAATGGATTAGCATGACATTTTTCTTCAGATATTATTGTTCCCCACAGGATCAATTGTGGTGATCTTGATGAACTCCTCCTGACCTATGATTTAGTGACATCAGTTCCAAATTTTAAGCATGACCATTTCAACATGCTGATGATAGCATTTAGCCCAAAGCACCTCTGCACCTAATTAGTAATTAGTAAGAACTCTTAGCATAGTTGTAGATACTTTATTTACACATATGCACAAGAGGGGACAGCAACAGGCTTCTATGTTGCGACCTGGTGTTGCCCACAAGCTGATGAGACTGCAGTGGCAGCTAGTGGCACTACAAGGATGGAAATCTCCTTTGACGCAATGTGAACAACAATGAGGCCAGAGCAAAGTGCGATTGTTTTAATGCTTGTTGCCAATAACCAAAGCACGTTTGTTTACTACTCTGCTCCATAAGTAGATTGGGGATAATTTTAAGCACAGATATAGGACTGTAGTGCTGATCAGCCTTGCGAGCTCAAGTGCCAATGTTCTATTCAAAACAGTTTCATCAATGTATACCACTCACAAAAATAAGAACACATACAATATTCTGTCATTGGGAAAACAGTGTTCAACAGGATATTAACAACTTCCTTATTTCAATCATGAAAACGGGTCAGGGGTGAAAAAGGTGAGAAGGATACGACCCCTCTCAGAGGGTCCGGGTGCATGTTCCCCCGGAAGAAATTTTTGAATATTTCATATTAAAAAGCATCAATCTGATGCATTATGAGAGAAAAATCAAGCAGAATTACAAGACAGTATGAATGTATAATAGTATCTATCTATACATGGTCACATTATGCTATATAAGAAATGAGACTGACAACTTCTCTCATGAAATGCGCAACAGCACGACTTTAATAGCGCAATCTGCTGCAGAATGAAAAAAGCAAGCCCTTAAAGAGTGTGTTTTCACAAGATGAATATGGGTTTTGAAGAAGTTGCTGTCTCTCTGCTTGGAAGCAAGATCATCATCAAGATGAGCAACTGCACAGCCGCTGAGATCCAGGAGATGCAGCGTCTCCTCGGTCTCTGGAGCGGTTTGATTGTGTCAAACAAGCTAAGAACAGTTGCTACTTTCAAATTAAAAGCCCCCCGCTAAGAATCCAGTTCTAAACTCTAATGGGGTGCAATGTAAAGCTCTTTTGAAGACAAATTCGTCTTCTTTCTGACACAGAATGCAACGTACTTTATATTACGTTCAGCCTCCAGTCAGCCCCCTCACCTCAGCAACATCGACACGTCTTGAAAATGATTTGTAGGTATTTTAGAAAAGTCGTTTTTATCGAATTCACGGCGTGCACATGTTCGCAGTTCACTGATAATTTCTGGTACACCTCCATGTCCCCCGCTTCAAAAAAAATATTTTCTCATCGGATCTACACGATTCACGTAGGACACCTATTTTGGTTTCAAAACGACGAATTTCACCAAAAGGTGAGTGCTTTTAATGCCTGTTATTTGTAGGGCTGCAACTGATAAAAAACTCATGGTTTGGATCATTTCACGGATCAGAGCCATAGGTCGGATCATTTTTCGGATCAGCAAAAGAAAAAAAAATGGCATTGTCAGTTGTGACTGGGATGTTAGTACTGGGCCTCTCTATCTTCCATTCCTCCACTGTTTGTGTCAGTACCTGCGCAAGATGAGTGCCTGTGTGACTCTCGTAGAGGGGGCGTGTCTGCAGCACCGGACTTCTCATCTCCCAGTCTGCTGTGACGAAGTGAGCGGTTATCGTCACATAGCTCTCCGTTCCCGTGTACGTTCACCCGTCTGTCATGAGCGCAACAGAGGATCCTCGGGATAGTTCATCCACAACTTTGTTCTTCTCCTGCTTATAAAGATCTGACGCAATCGTTTCGCTGAAGTGGGTGCATGACGGGATGTCGTAACGTGGCTCAGGCACTTTCAGCATGTGTTTAAAGCCCTCGTTTTGTCTGTCATGTCTGCAGCTATAAACACACCGATAGCATTTGTGATGGCTTTAGCCTGGTCAGATTGTGCAGCAAGGGGCTGCTTAAATGCCGTGGTGATAGGCGGTTGTTGAGCAGCCTTCGTATTCACTCCTGTCAGTGAAACACCAGGGTGATGTCGCTTCAAATGCGTGGCCATGCTTGATGTGTTTCCACTGTCATATGGCTTTCTTGTGCCACAGTGCCTACACACCGTCACGTTTTATCCACTAACCTCTTTCCTTCATCATTATATTTGACAGGGAAGGTAAAATGCTCTCATACAGGGGATTTAAATGACGTGGGTCGTTCAAGCTCCTCCGTTCCTCCGCTCGCCATGACCACGCTGCACTTAACAAGTGTGTGGATTGAACATGCGCATAACTGTCTTTCATAAACCAATCCGCGGATCACGAGTGTGCCGAACCGAATATATTGATCCGAACGGATAACAGATCAATGATGATCCGTTGCACCACTACTTATTTGTAGTATGACACCAGAACACACCTCTCCAGTTGGAGCATGAAAGACGAGAAATTACTTTGTATTTTTTATATCGTATCTATCTAATTTATGTTTCGCTCCTTTCAAAAAGGTGTTAGCAAGAATATATAAAAGGTAAGTAACTTTTTGGTCTGTGCGAAATGTTCTTTGTTTAAAAGTGACAGTAAAAATCTAATGTGTAAAACCATTCAGAGTAAATTAATGTAAATGTACTTTATTTATACAGCCCTTTACAACAATCCTTTCGGTGTACCAAAGTGCTTCACTATGGAAGCGAATCTGTTCCATAATTCAAATTAAAATGCATTAACAGAAATGCTTTTTCATTTTTAGAATATAGCTGCATTATGTGACTCAAAAATAAAATGAGTAATAAATTATCCAAATTGCATTTTCATTTTCTTCTTCAAGACTGCTCACTTTGTAACTAAATTAAAAATGATGAAGACAATTACATTAAAGATTCAATTTTCAAAATATGCCCAAGCAAAAAGTTGCCAAAATTCAATTTGAAAATTAAAATGCATTAGCAGAAATGCTTTTTCATTTTAAGGTCATCGCTGCATTACGTGACTCATCAATAAAATGAGTAATAAATCATCCAGATTGCATTTTTATTTTCTTCTTCAAGACTGCTCATTTTGTGCCAGGGCTGAAAAGGAAACTGCTTTTTCCTTTTAAAGGCCGCCCCCCGCAAAAACTGACCGTGCTACGCATCTAATACGTTAGGGGGCGACAGTGTGCATGTTCGACGCTGGAGCAAGAAGAGAGACAGTGTGAAGGCTGTGTTGTTGTTAGCATAGACTGTGGTACATGTTGTCAGAAACAGTGGGGAAATCACCACCATGTCCAGTTCTGTACTGCGGTCAGGACAGCCATGGTTCGCGTTTGTTGGTCAAATCAACCGCACATTTCTTTTCCAGTGCGCAAATGCTCTAACAATTACGGTGATCGTAACGAAGCCGCTCTGAAGAGCTGCTGGTAGTGAGTGATGCGTCTGCTGCAGTCTCACAGTCAGAACCGTGAAACACACGCGGTACTTTACAGTCAGTACTCCCGGTAATAAACTGAAGGTATCAGCTGGACTGTACGTCGACGTCGCCCCCATATTGGATGTGGCAGCTCAGCCCCGTGAACTGATACAAGCCAATGGAGTGAAGCTAACCAAGTGCTATAATGTCTGTCATTTACACATTCACACACGTACGGATACATTCAGGAAACAGAGAGGAACCAAAAACAACGTGTGTAACGTTCTCTGATTATTATAAACGTTAACTACTCCTCATATGTTCAGTATACAGGTCAGCATTGTGTGACCATTTATGAGTCACATAATGCAGCGATGACCTTCAAATGAAAAAGCATTTCTGCTGCTAATGCATTTTAATTTTCAAATTTGACATTTCAAATTGAATTTTGGCAACTATTTGCTTGGGCATATTTTGAAAATTAAATCTTAATTGTAATTTTCTTTATCATTTTAATTGTGTAACAAAGTGAGCAGTCTTGAATAAGAAAATGAAAAAGCAGTTTGGATAATTTATTACTCATTTTATTTTTGAGTCACATAATGCAGCTATATTCTGAAAATGAAAAAGCATTTCTGTTAATGCATTTTAATTTGACTTATGGAACAGATTTGCTTCCATACTTTACAGCAGGTAATAAGTAAAAAGAATAAATAAAAAAAAACAATTAAAACAATACAAAACAGTGAAAGCAATAAAATACAGCATAATCAAATAAGATAAAATAAGATAAAATAAGATAAAAAATGTCATCACGCTACTGGGTATTAAAAGCCATCCTAAATAAATAGGTTTTTAGCCTAGATTTGAAGAGGCCCAGGTCAGAAATAACACGCATCTCGGCGGGGAGCTTATTCCAGAGCCTGGGAGCAGCAACAGAAAATGCTCGGTCACCCCAGTGTTTATAATTTGACCTGGGCACTTCCAGCAATGGTTGGTTAGTTGACCTCAGATCTCTACCAGAATTATGGACAGTTAAAAGCTCAGATAAATACTATGGGGCGAGGCCGTTAAGAGCTTTAAAAACAAACATTAAAAGTTTAAAATCAATGCTATGAAGGACAGGAAGCCAATGAAGGGAGTTAAGAACATGAGTGATGTGCACACGTCTGTTAGTGTTGGTTAAAAGACGGGCAGCAGCGTTTTGCACAAGTTGAAGGCAATTAAGAGAAGGCTGGGAGACGCCAACATAAAGTGCATTGCAATAGTCTAGCCTTGAACTTATTAGAGCATGGATGGCTTTCTCGAGGTCGTGACGGCTTAAAAACATTTTGACTTTGGCCAGAAGACGTAACTGGAAAAAACTAGTCCTGATAACATTGCCGATTTGTTTGCCAAATCTCAGATGACTGTCAAAGGTCACTCCCAGATTTCTGATGGTTGAACTGAGCTTTGAAGACAAGGTGCCAAAGCCAGCCGCCACAGTATCCCCAAACACAATACATTCAGTTTTATCATCATTTAAATGAAGACAATTTTGGGCCAACCACTGCTTAACATCAGAAATACAATCGAACAAAGAACATTGTGCACTGTTACTATTTGGCTTTACTGGCAGACAGATTTGTAAGTCATCTGCATAACAGTGAAAAGAGAGGTTGTGCCTGGCTTTAATTGACCCAAGTGGTAACATGTACAATGAAAAGAGGATAGGGCCAAGAATAGATCCTTGTGGGACTCCACAGGAGAGAGGAGCACTGGATGAGGACAGGTCACCAACCATGACGGAGAAGGTTCTACTGGACAAGTAGGATGTAAACCACTTCAATGCAGTGCCGTGGATGTCAACATAAGTACTTAGACGTGACAGGAGGACTGAATGGTCCACTGCAGGGGTTCTCAACCTTTTGCAAGCTGGGCCCCCCAAAGCTGGTTCATTGCAGTTGGGGCCCCCCCTCCTCCTCAACATGACACCCCCCTCACACACACACACACAGCCACCCAGACGCCGTCAGGCTATCCAGAATTGCCACAGGCCCTGTTTTTTGAATGAATTATCTGGGGGCGGGTCGGTAAGGTAACGCTGAGTGGCCTTGATGCCTGTCAGTCGCGTCTCGTCACCTCTGCTGTGTCTATTGCTGAGCACTGTGATGCACGTCTCTCTCCCCAGGCCGGGAGAGTTATCATACCGGTACATTTACACCCCGATTTACCTGCAGCCTGACCGCGGAGTGCTGTGTGTCTCCTCTCTGCTCTGACTGCAGGCTGGACTGCTACTGAGAGACTGACCGCCTGTGAGTGCTTTTGGACGGGGGAGGGACTCACGGCAGCACCCGCTGCTCATTGAGCACAGTGACTGCAGAGTGTCAGAGTCTCCAAACACCACAAAAGTCTCCAATAACACCAGTAAAAGTCGCTGGATTTGTCGCTAGTCGCTTTTGACAAAAAAAATAAATCGCCAGAAGGATGATTTGTTTGTGTGTTATAATCGTCCAACCACTTGCATTTCGACATTGGGGGAATTTTCATGATTTCTTTTTTTTTCCCTCCCATCCTGAAGCCTACTCGCGCCCCCCTGGGAGAGTGTCCACGCCCCCCCAGGGGGGCGGGCCCCACCGGTTGAGAACCACTGGTCCACTGTGTCAAAGGCTGCTGTGAGATCAAGCAGCGCTAAGACAACGGGGCACTTGGCATCCACAGACAGAGCAATATCGTTGTGAACTTTTAACAGTACAGACTCGGTGCTGTGACGAGACCTAAACCCAGATTGGAATTTTTCAAGAACAGAGTTGTCTTCCAGAAAGGACTGTAATTGTATAAAAACAACTTTTTCTAAAACCTTAGATAGAAAGGGCAGATTGCAAACAGGTCTAAAATTTGAGAACACTGAGGGGACAAGATTAGGCTTTTTGAGAAGGGGCCTGACCACAGCATGTTTAAAGGCAGCTGGGACCGTTCCTAATCTGAGGCGGGAGTTAATAAAAACCAGGAGACTGGGCCCCACAGTATTAAAAACCATTTTCAGCACCTTAGCAGGGACGATGTCCAATGGGCAATTTGTAGGTTTCAGAGATTTCACTACGTCACTGAGAGAATTGAGGGAGACCAACTCAAACTGGTCAAACACAGCAGAATGAGCTGGGGCAGCAAGCAGAACCTTATTAGTATTCGTAATGACACTCTTACTGGTGTCTTTTCTGACAGAATCCACTTTGTCAATAAAATGATGAAGAAATTCTCAGAAGTGGCTATTGAAACATCAGTCACGGCAGAAGTGCATGGGTTAACAACAGCATTAATTGTATCAAATAACACCTTGGGACAATGACTGCTGCTAGAAATAATATTAGAGAGGTACTGAGATTTTGCTTCACGTACAGCTCTCTGATCAGTGAGGCAGTCCCTTAACATTTCCAGAGACACATGCAGTTTGTCTTTCTTCCATCTGCGTTCCGCCTGCCTGCAATGATGGCTGATGACACGGGTGGTGTCGTTCAACCAGGGGTCCATTCTTGGTTTGGCAGATTTTTGCTTTACATGGGCAATGGTGTCAAAGATCCCAGCACAGGTGGAGTGGAAGGAGGAGAGAAAATGATCAGGACAGAGAGGGGAAGCCAAGCGGTTCAAGGCAAGAAACTGTGAGTCATTGAAAGCAGCAGTAAATTCATCGGCTGTGGAGGGAGTGATGATACGCCGCTGACGGGATGGAGCAAGAGGTTTGCTGACTGATTGGGGCGCTATCAGTTCAAAAACAATAGGGAGATGCTCTGAGAGTGCAGCCTCAGAAATAAGTAAAGGAAACTGAGAGCCCGAATGAAATAACAAGGTCCAATGTGGGCCCAAGATGGTGCGTTGGTTTATCCACGGATTTAATTAAATTAAAAGTTGCCAACAGGCTTCTGAAGTCAGTGGCGAATTGGTCAGATGGGCAGCAAACATGAACATTAAAATCTCCACAGATCAGGAGCTTGTCATATTTTGGGAGGATATCAGCCAGAAACTCAGAGAACTCATGGATAAAGCCCTTATTAAATTTCGGAGGGCGATAGACAACTGCACACAACACAGGACTTGCAAACTCCACCACAAACAATTGCAGTTCAAAAGAGGAGTATGTACCTGTGGGATGAAGCCGACATTTAAAACTGTCATTGAACGCAGCAGTAAGTCTCCCCCCTCGCCCCGACACTCGCGGGGAGCTGAAGAAAGAACAGCTGGGTGGGAGGAGCTCAAAATGCGCTGTTTTCACCTGTTTTCAGCTAGGTTTCAGTCAACAGGAGGAAATCCAAGGAATATGAATTAAAAAAGTCATTTAAGATAAAAGTCTTATTCACAACGGATCTGGCGTTGATGAGAGCCATGCGAACCAAACGCCGATCCATCCGTTGGGAGGCCCGGTTAACCGGACGAAGATTCTCCAGCATGCAGCCCCATCTGCAGATTCTCAGGGGTCGGCGGAAGGGAAGTGGGTATGGCGCCATCTTGCATCCCAATTATGGAATGAATTGAAACTAAATTAAACTAGAACCAAGGCCTCACTGAATCAAGATTGAGGTTAATTATACAATTAACTATAAAAAAAATTTCAATTAAATGTGGGTTTTAGTTCGCTTGTTATGAACTTGAGAGAAGACCCAAGTGCAGGACACGGAGCAGGTTGAGCAGTTAAAGGCCTTTAATTGAAAATGTATTTGATGATGGAGCATGGCAGGCAGGGAATGGCCAGCAGACTGGTAAGTGGTGAATGGTAATCCTGAGATACAAGAAGAAGTGAGAGCATGAAAAAATCACAAGAAGGCAAAAACACAAGGGGCAAGGAGCTGATTCTGCCAACACAACTCTGGGGGCTTCCAGTGTTACAGCAACAAGTAGAGGAGGAGTGACTGCCAGTCCAAACTATCTATTGGTGATCAAGTCCAATATTCAATTGCATTCAAGTACTCAAGGTACTCAGTGCTAAGTTCAGCAAACCATACACAACATCCTGATGTAACTATTGAGTGTAAGACAATGGAGTTGCCAACCTATGTGGATCTTTTGGTTGTGAAAGCTGGTAGCCAGTTTTTCAAAGCACTTCATCAGAATCAGGGTGGCAGCCACAGGGTGTAAGTCATTTAGACTCGACACTGCAGACTTTTTTTTGTTACAGGGCTGTCTTGAAGCATGTTGGGACAGTCTCCTGTGACAGCGATGTGTTAAAAATGTCTTATAAAATCAGCTGTCTGTCTTGAACATAGTCAGGGCTGTTGTTACTGACAGTGGCCTGTCCTCTGGAAGCAGACTAAACATAAAAGCTGACCCTTTATTAAGGAGATCAAAGTGAGTATAAATTGTGTTGAGTCCATCTGGCAACATGGCCTGACACATGATGTAGAATGACATTCACACTGTTAACCAGTAATCTAAAATAAACTGGGGGTGCTTTTAATGTGTCTAAGCAAATTTTATGGTGTAAATGTTTGGCTGATGGTAGCTGAAAGATCATTTCCTACTTTCATGAAATACTTTTATGGAATACTTTAACTCTTTGTGGTGTATTACACCATGTGGCTGTTTTTGACGGTGCTGCCTGCAAGGAAGGAGCGACAAGAAGTAAAAAACATTTTTATTATCAACAAACAGTTACAGGATGTCACACACACTATGGCTGGTTCACTAAAGATGCCTTTAAAATAATGCTCAGCCCGTACTAAACTTTACCAAAACAAGCCTTTACTTTTCCTATAGTGGTAATCAAAGTATGGCATACCTGATTCTCACAGTGGTAATAAATTGGATTTCATTCCTATTAAAATGAGACTCAAAACTTAATACTGGTACTATAAACCTACGTGAAAGGGCCTTTAGGTGGCTAACTGGTTCTTACCATACACATGATAGAGTTTGCTGAGATAAGAGTATTTGCACTCAACCCGCTATGTTTGCCCAGGCAAAAAAATTAAAATAAATTAACTTGATATTTGACAAACACATTTCAGACAAAGCTCTTCCTCTGAACCACCATCTTACCGTGGAGGAGGGGTTTGAGTACCTAAATAATCCTAGCTACGATGTTGTCTGGGGCTTACTGCCCCTGGTAGGGTTTCCCAAGGCAAACAGGTCCTCGGTGATGGGTCAGACTAAGAGCGGTTCCAATGCCCCTGATGACAGACATTAAAATGAGAATGTTCACAACGCCTGGAATGGCGTTACCGGGGCCCCACCCTGGAGCCAGGCCTAGGGGTTGGGGCCTGCGAGCGCCTGATGGCCAGGTCTTTGCCCATGGAACCCAGCCAGGAACAGCCCGAAAGAGCAACGTGGTCCCGCCCTCCAGTAGGTTCACCACCCGCAGGAGGGTTCAGAAGGGGCTGGTGCCATGTGATTTGACGGTGACTCTGGCCATGGGGACATGGAATGTCACCTCGCTGGGGGGGAAGAGCCTGAGCTAGTGTGGGAGGTTGAGCGGTACCGGCTAGACATAGTTGGGCTCACCTCCACGCACAGTCTGGGCTCCGGAACCTAACTCCTTGAGAGTGGTTAGACTCTCTTCCACTCTGGAGTTGCCCGTGGTGAGACATGGCGAGCTGGTGTGGGCTTGCTTATAGCTCCCCAGCTCAGCCGCCTTGTGTTGGAGTTTTCCCCGGTGAAGGAGAGGGTCGTCTCCCTGCGCCTTCAGGTCGGGGATAGGTCTCTCACTGTCCTTTCGGCTTATGGGCCGAACAGCAGTGTAGAGTAACCAACCTTCTTGGAGGCCCTGGTAAGGGTACTGGAGAGTGCTCCAACCAGGGACTCCGTAGTTCTACTGGGTTGGGCAGCGACAGTGTGACCTGGAGGGGTGTGATTGGGAGGAACGGCCTCCTCGATCTGAAGTGGTGTTCTGTTGCAGGACTTGCACAGGACTGTGCTAGTC
>CAEMYA010000172.1:278422-292943 GCA_903131615.1 Diplodus sargus | reverse complement strand
ACTTTGCTGGAGACTTTTAGAAGCTAACTGGTGTTTTTTCAGCGCTTTCACGCCGAGTGTGCCCAATTTGAGGGTCCTCTGGCAGATTCCGCTGTCAAAGTCGTTCCGGAACTGGCGAAGTGTGCGGCGATAAATTTTCGACTGCGCTGTTGGCAAAATACCACTTATGTTGCTGGATACTTCCGACAGAAGAACACACGGGTGTGTTGGTGAGACTGTGAATCTCACCAACACATTTCCTCCCCAAAAAAAAAAAAAAAGGCGATGACGGAAGCGGTTAATGAACGTACATATTTAAGACCTATATGCAAAATATGAACGTATTTAAGACTTTTTAAGGCCTAAAATTGAAATTGTCAAATTTAAGACTTGTTAAGACTTTTTAAGACTCCACGGGAACCCTGTTTGTGAGGTAGAGAGTTGCTAGGTCTCCGAAGAATTTCAGACTTCAGCGTAATGAATCAGATCTCGTTTATTTCACGCAGCGTGGAGAAAAGGCAAGAGCAGTTTCTGCCGAACTCTAAATCGATATCCCTTTAAGTACAGTCAGGAGAGAGGAGGTTACCTTCAGTTACAACAGTGATAAAACATTTTCTTTACATTACAATGATTCTTTGATGTTTGGGTGTATCCTGTCTTCCCAGGACAGTCACTCTTTGATGTAGCAGATGGGACAGTAAATGTCATCTTATCTATACTGCTGTATAGTCCCATGAAAGGGGATGTGGCCCCTTTTGACACCTTAAGCAAAATGTCATTCTCCAACTCTTCCTGTCCTTACAGCCCATTTGATCATTAAGAGGAAGACTTTTGTAATTTTCTTACACATGTTACAAATTAGCACACAGCCTTTGGTTACCCCGTTTGTTGGGGGCAAAAAAGTTAAAGTTGTCTATGAATCCTATGATGCGGATCCTGCTAGCGGACTGCAGCCGAGGGATGGGATTGGGCCAGAGATAAAAAAAAAACCTTTTTATTTAAGAAGTCAGTGAGAGGGTTAAATCACTCTCCTGGTAGCTTGTATCATTAGTCCGACAATGGACTACGATACGTGTGATGGAGGGAGTGAGGGCAGCAGGTCCAAAAGTTTATGTGGGACATTGGAGACCTTGGCTCCAGGGAAGCAATTGGGGATGGCATTAACAAACAAACTAAAAATTATTTAGGGAGCGGAAAAAGCGGCCAAGGAGAAGGTGCAAGTGGGTTTCTTGGATCGGGCAGTGAACATTCAGCATCATCCTCAGGGCAACAGAGGTGAAGAAACGGAGACTGCCTCGGTCTTGGAGTGGATGCTTCACTGTGAGACTCAGATTGAGGACACCCTCCCAAGTGCCTAATTACAGTGTCCTTCAGCATCCTCTGGTGGTCCTGTCCCATAGTGGAGGGATGACCCCTTTGATCAATGCTGCAGCACCAGCAAGAGTAGCCACCATGGGGTCAGGATGAGGTGGAGAGGGGACCGCAAGGACTTAACCACCATAGACTGGAGCCTCCACCTGTTTGGAGTGTTTGGAGAGGGTTAAGATTCAAGATTCAAGATTCAAAGGTTTATTTATCAAATGCAGTTATACAAGTATCAGGGCAGTGAAATGAAAGTGCAACCACATTGTCGACTGTGCAAAAAATATTGTGCAACCAGAAAATAAAATTTAAATGAAGCTGCCTGCAGTGATGATCAGGCCCCTGCTGTACATGTACAGCGGGCTGTGGCACTGTTGGAGGCAGCACACATAGATGTCTTCATGTGCACGTGTTTATTGGACATTGTCTCAACTGATGAAATAACACAGCCTGTATCCAATATGTGGCGCTAGAGATGACCCATCAATTATATGTCATGTTGTAGTGTTTGATGTGGAGGAAAGAACCTGTAAATGTCATGTAAATCAAATGATGTTTGTTCCGCACTACTAATGGCTCAGAGTAAGATAGCACTTCACTTGCCTTCTTTCAAAAATGTATGCATGTGTTATGTGTGAGTGAAAAAGGGACTGGGTCCAAAAGGGACCGAACCAAGGCTGCTTTATTTATACTCAGGAAATTGGGTTGAGGATATGAATCGTGATTCTTATCATCCACAATTCTGAATCGATTCATAAACTTCAAAAATCGATTTTTTTAATTAACGTTCCCCCGTCTCTCTGTGCGCCCCCACGGGCTTCTGTACACAGCATTGCAGCAAGCTTGGGGAAAGAAAGACGACAAATTTGTCTTTAAAATAAGAGCTTTACATTGCACCCCATTGGAGTTTAGAACTGGGTTCTTAGCGGGGGGCTTTTAATTTGAAAGTAGCGACCATTCCTAGCTTGCTGCCACAACAACAAGCAAACAGCGAAGACAGCTACAGAGACCGAGGAGGCGCTGCATCTCCTGGATCTCAGCGGCTGTCCAGTTGATGGACTGACTGCTGTGATCAGCTGTTTCCTGGTTTTAAAACTCCTCAGCTGTGGGGCACACAACAGTGCCGGTCATCCACACCTCCGCCCATCTCACGCAATTTCCGGCAAAACGACGTCTCAGATTTAGATCGGAATGGAGTTGGATAAAAGTGTAACGTTACCCTCCGAGGTGGCAAATTGGCGGACCAGACCCCCAATTTACCGGCTTCTGTCTAAATCCGTGGACCGAGCAGCAAAAAGGATGGTCAAATTGGCGGCTTGCTGCCCAGTATATAAGCTGCTATTAACTATGCAAACAAGGGCAGCCATGCACTGCAGGCACAATGTCAAACAGAAGTGCACAAGAAGAAGGTGCAGGTCATAAAATCAACACAGTGTAGTCAGCACCTTCCTTCCAAGCAGAGAGACAGCAACTTTTTCAAAACCCATATTCATCGAGTCAAAACACACTCTTTAAGGGCTTGCTTTTGTCATTCTGCAGCAGATAGCGCCCCCATGACACTGTCACCTTTTCTACTCTGAGGAGTTTGCAGGTCTGATTTTATTCATGAACAGAACATACCTCAAGGTTCAAGGTATAGAACATAGTTCTATACCTTGAACTTGTTCTTGTAGTCACTGAAAGTTGCGACTTACTTCTGGAATAAAGGGGCAGCTGGCCTAAGCTTTTATTTAGGCAATTTTCTTTAAGCAAGTTAGTTCTTGTACTGTAAGTTTTTATTTGTTTAGCATAAATACATGTTACCTTTTGTCTTAATTTTGCCTTTGTGTGATTACATCATTGGAATCAGTTCATTTAAAAATCACATTATCTTATACAAACTGTATTGTTTTGATGCCATAATTTGCCTTAACACACTATGCATTGTATCAATATTTGAATCGAGAATCGCTTGAATCGAGAATCGATTTTGAATCGTGAGACACTCAAAGATTCACATCCCTAATATATATATATATATATATATATATATATATATATAGTCACATATATATACATATACATATATATATATAATATCAAAACACTTACTTTAACTTGAATCTTACCCCCAATTTCCACTGGATACGTCTCCGCTGCGTTGCGTCTCCGCCACGCCAGCTGATACGTTTCACTTTAGTCTATGAGTCAATCCCCACCAGGTCTACTGCGCTGCGTATCAGCTCCGTCCCAGCTCCGGCAGTCCGGAGCCCTCCGGATCAGATACGCAGGACTTCTATTTCTGGCGGATGCTGGAGCACGACGCAACAATTCAGCGGAATTTAGCACGAGCAGACAGGAAGTCAAGCGTCGAAATAACAAACAACATCTGGTTGCTTTTCAAAATAAAACACTCTGTGTTGACACCAGCACACAAATCTCAACAAAGAGACAAACACAAGCTCTTCTGATGATCCTTTGGTCGGGAACACTCCGTGTTGTTGTTTTTCATAACACAGACCTATAACTGCGGTCGGGAGTGATTATGTGATTATCGCAGGAACTCCTCGTCCTCCTGACGCCAGCTGTCTACCGTACTGCTTACGCCGTACTGCTTACGCTGCGGAGTACACTCGTTTTAATTAGATTAAGCACACATAAATGTTTTAATAAAAATAATTGGAGCTAACGGAATTGTAAAGTTACTGAAATGACCCACAGCCAAATTAACGTCATCACACATCCATACTGAAACTAACCAGAACGAATGAAGCAGCCTACGTGTCTGATTAACGTTAACACACCAGAATTCCAACATTACTATAACGGCCGTAAGCTGTCATTTTGACCGCTAGATTTTAAACTCTATAATCTCTCATGTAAATACCCAATTGAGTCATGCATTAACACGGGCTTGTGGCATTTCAAGTGTCCGACGTATTGTTCTGTTTGCAGCTCTTTTCGGACCGGCACTGCCTCCATCTCCGTGTCTGCTGCTGCTGCAGTGGCTGCTTCCGCCTGTGTGCTCAGGATGAAGACATTCTTCCTCTGCTTTCCCCGGTACAGAGTCAGAGTTGCACCAGTTCAGCACCTTAGTGTTGAACAGCTCTGCTCGCTGTTTCACGTAGGGGTTTTTGTGTGCCCATGGTGCCAACCAGGCTATATAATACAACTATATAATAATTCACTTACAAGTACATTCGCAAAGAAGCACAGCTAGAGACCGCCAACACAAGAGACAAGCGAGACAAAGAAAGCAGCAAACCCCGCAAAAATTGAAACAATGGAACCCCGCGAAATGATGTTATGACCGTTTATGACCGTTTATGGCCGAAATAGGTATAAAACATATAATATTTTCTTTATCTTTGTGTAATTTAAATAAAAACTATTCCAAATTAGAATAGAGACACTTTTAGGGAAAGTCAGGTAATTTTTTCATTCAACAAAGTTATTGCACATATATTTGAAAATGGTCAAAATGACTGTCTTGGCCATTCTAGCCGTTTCAACTGGCACTCATCCTACTTCGTTTGAAACTCACTCCTGTCGTTTTACCTTCAACAGGCTACCAGTCACACACACACACACACACACACACACACACACACACACCCCACCCAAATACAACAACGTATACTTTAAACAGTGGCAGACAACAATTATGTTGATACATCAGTTGAAAATAACTAGCTAGCAAGCAAGTTAACAATTGAGCAACACGGAAAAAAAACGCCTCAAGTGAGGTGAAGTGAGCTAATATTATGGTTTGTAAGTAAGTAATAACTATGACACAACTATTTGGCTACCACGTTAGGCTTTCAAACGCGATGTTGTAGCCTAATACCTTAAATTTTTCTCACCATTTTCTACTTTCCTCACTCGTCTGAAGTTGGAGAAGGAGTTGCTTTGTTCAAAATGGCGATCAGCTTCAGCCCGCCCAGGCCCAATCTTCAACCCAATCTGCTGGGTCAAAATAATTAACCCAACCTTGGGTAAAAGTAAGCCAATCTGCTCAAAATCCACAGCTACCCAGCGAGTTGGTTAGGAAAACAACCCAGCATTTTTTAGTGTGTAGATTCAGGGTGAAACCCTCTACTTGTGTGACCAGTTTGGTGTAAATGGGACAGTGTTGTCAGAGTTATAATTATTAAGGATTTCCTGCTTTGCAAGCATCGAAATCAACCGCACTGCCATGCCCACCAGGTATAACGGAGGCAAAAGATTTTGATAACTTTTCATCTTCAAGGTCTGAGGATGATACTGACTAAATGTAAAGTCTGTGGTGTTGAATCTGTAGGAGGAGTTTGTAGGCTTAGGGTTAGTATGATGCAGGGCAGTGGCGCCAAGTGGAGTGGAGCTATAGACCAGGCCTGTGGGTTTGGTCCTAATGTGAACCCCTGGATTGGCGGTTGGCTCCTCCAGGTGGGTTGGTAAAATGCCTGCATGCATCGAGAAACGCCACGGTAGGGTGGTCGCAGAATTAAAGTCCATCGACAGGATCAGAGAAGTGGATGATCAGCCGGCTTGGACAGTGATAGTGGAAGTAAAGGACCGGAGAGCGGAGATATGCTTTGACATGGCAGTGTCACACCGCGGTGAGGGATGTCCTGTCTTGGGTTTTTTGTGTTGTGAATTTCCGGTTTTATTTTGAAGTAACTCTCCTCTCGCTTCAGGTCACTTGCCCTTCCTCCTGTGTCACCGGTCCAGCGTCTCCCCTGATCCCTGATTGTTTCCACCTGTGTCATCCCTCCTCAGGTGTATATAGTCTTTGTCTTCCCCTGTCCTCATACAGAGTATTTTGTTTGTCACCGTCCGTGTACCTCCAGCCTTCATTCATAGTCTTGCCAGAGCCACGTCATTACCAAGTTTGTATTTTGAATTTTGTTCTCCTCTGAGAAAGTGTGATCTCTTGTTTGTAATATTTTGGTCAGCTTATTTTCAGAGCTAGATTTCTGTTTGTAGCCTTTTGCTTACCTCCTTTGGAGTGCCTTTATTTTGTACGTTTTTCAGCCCAAGCGCAGAGTAGTTAAGTTTTATAGACTTTTGATTTTCCTCGTTGTGAGAGCTTTTTGTTGTTTAAAGTTTCATAAGATTTATCCTGCTAAGATCAGCGTAGACATTAGCTCTAGTTTTTCCTCGTAAGAGTGATTTTCTTTTCTTTCGTTTTGGTTTGTGTTTTGCCTGCTCATAGACATAGAGAGTGTTCACAGCCTGCTTATTTTGTCACTCATTGTGACGAGAGGACAGATTGTCCGAAATAAAGCTTGCCTGAACCGTTCGCCTTTCTGCTTCTGAGTCCTCTTTCCAGTACCTGCCTGACAGGCAGCAGCAATGGAGATATATCCCTCGATCATCTCATTTTTTTCCAGTGCTTAAACTTCAGGGAGTAGGCATGTTTGCAGTCCACACGCAAAGCTGCATCTTATTTTCAGTCTAGGCCTGTCTCCTATAAAAACACAGGAGACATTAAAAGTGAAGCCAAAAGGAATCCAGCAATCGATGAAAGAAAAGCATTAAGGAGTGTTAATTGGTAGTAGAGGGTGGCAGTCATAAGGGAGGTCCATGGCAGTGATCTTTTCAATCACGTAAACAATGCCCAACAGGATAAAATCAGAAGTTCCAATCTCTGAAATCTTTGGCTTGATTTAAAGAAAGGAGTAAAATATCCAGGCTCAGTAGATGCGATTAAAAACACTACAACTGAAAACCCACTAAAAACATATCAAAACATAAAAGTAAGAATTAGACTTAACACAATCAGTTTTTACACTGGGCAGCATGCTGCCAATTTGCCTGTCCTTTTTGCGGCTAGGTCCACGGTTTTAGACAGAAGGGGGCAAATTGGTGGTCTGTTTTGGTCCGCTGATTTGCCGTCTCGGAGGTACACTTTTTTGCCGCCTCGCCTCCTATCAGTGACAGACTGGGAACAAAAAAAGGCCCTGGCATTTTCACCCAACAGCAGCCCACGGAGAGGGCCCGCGCAAATTTTGTCGCACGTAAAGAACATTCACTTTTGATAGCCCCGGTGATAGTAAAAGTAAATTCCCAGGCTATTAACAACTACACAATGATACATAAAACACATTAATAAATCATCAGAGCCAGCCGCTCCATAATAAAAACGTGTCTTACCGTCACGCAGTCATCCATATCTACTTCTTCATCATCCCCTTGCTCATATTCCTCACTGACCTGTCTTTCTCCCTGCTGTGCTGGTGCTAGCAGTTTTAGCGCTAGTGTTAGCTGAAGCTGCACTTGATTTTAAAAACAAATCAGTCGGTTTGCAGCATTTTTCACCGTCAGCCAACAGTGCCCTCTGAGATTTCTCTCTTTTTCTCCTCTCTTCCTTTGTGTCGCTTGATGTCTCGATTCATTTTTTTGCTAGCTTCAACTCAGTCAACTTCCAACCTCCAACTTCCAACAACCACACTCAGACGGTCTACTCGATTCAGTCTTGAAATTCCCAGGAGGCATTGCTTCATTTTAACTTTTGCAAACAACTATTCAAATAAAAAAATGCAGGTAGATTTATTTCTTTTCAAGCCATGCACGTTTTTGAATATCTGAATAAGACATTTCGCTACAAAAGAATGCAGAGAGATATAAAAGTTTGCAACTGTAGAAGGTAACCATGACTGTGATATAGACACACGTATGTGGCCTATAAATACAGCTTAGTTTACTCATTTTGTTATGAAAAGAATCAACAGAAATTTGCATTGCCATTGGCAAAGGAACTTTATTGATTCTTGAAAGTGGCATTTACCCACATTGCCCAATGGCCAGTCTGTCTCTGGCTGCCACCTATCAGTCTGGACATGGAACAACGCTCGATTATAAGCAAGAGAAAAAAAAAACTGTGACGGCTGCGCAGAGGCCAGCGGCCGTCCTGCTGCACCGGCCGTTCTGGTATTCTCCAGAACGTCCAGATGGCCAGTCCGCCCCTGCCTCCTATCTAAATTTGAGGCGTAAATGTGCCAGCCCCTGCGTGAGATGGGCGGAGGTGTCGATGACCTGCACTATTGTGCGACCCACAGCCAGGGAGTTTTAAAACCAAGAAACAGCTGATCACAGCAGTCAGTTCATCATTTCATCTGCGGACATTAAGATGAGCAACATGTGTATGTGTGTGTGTGCGTGTGTGTTGTTTTCACTTTAATCATCAGGAGTGCTAGGGAAAAACTGACTTTGATTAAGACCACCTCATGGATCAATGAAGTCCTTGAACTTGCATAAGTCACTGCTGGCCTCTCTCAGTATTACTGATAACTGCCCCCAGTGAACACACACTCACACACACACGCAGGCACACGCACGCGCACACACGCACACACACGGACAGCCCCTGTCTTGCCACCTCACCTGAGTGATTTTCCCATTGATGAATAGATTCTTTTGACCTCAGCTTTTAGGGCAAACACAGGTTTAAGGAAAATTTCAGCATTAGAATGGACACAGCTTCATCTGAAATGCCCTCTGCTGGCCTCAGCCAAAGTCACAGACAGAAGGTGTTCATACAGGTTGCCAATATAAATATGCCCACTTATGAAACACCTACAGCTGTGACATTTCATAGAAAGAGGAGGGGGGGTTCTTTTCCATTAGTCTGACCCAGCTGAAATGACTTGGCCTTTATATAAAGGGATGGGTTGCAGACGAAGCAGAGGTTGGGTTCAGGCATAGTGTGCAGTGCTCTTATTTTATCTGCCACCCATCTCAGATGTACATCTCAAAACAAACAAGGGGTCACTTTCATTGATGGAGGACAGTCCCAAAGTTTAAAATACAAAACAAACCAAAAAAACAAAACACTGTGTGCTGTATGCCATCATTGGTTAACACAGGCTGACAGATTCTATCTGTTTCAGTCTGCCTCCAGGGATATACAGTATTAGTCAAAACCAAGGGCCATCGCTCTCACTCTCACACTCTCTCTCTGTCTCTCTCTCTTCTCTGTCTCTCTCCCCACTTTTCTCTCTCTCTTCAGCAATGTCAAAGCTCAGAAGTCATCAAGTCTACTAGTCATGAACATACGAACCCCTCTGTCTAATGAGGTGGTTTGTGTCAGTCACAACAAGGGTTTAATGCTACTTATGAAAGTATTGGAGCACACTTAAGACATGCTCAAGTGTACTTACATGCACACATGTATGTGATGGACCCTGGAATGCGTTATATATACATCACATAATGTAACAAGTTGCACATTCAGAGCTGTTCAGCGTTGCCGACGAGAAGATGCCTATCTTTGTTCATGTCATAGAACCAGAACAGGTTTTAATATTTTAACAGTCTTTTAGCTGGTGAGAGGCTCTGTTTATTTAAAGCAGAGTCGAGGACATAAATACTGTGTAGTATTTTCATGTACATGCGTGAAAGGGCAAGGATCATGCCTGCAATGCAGAGTTGGACACACTTTATATCAGGCGCATGGCGCAAACCGGGGTGGTGTTGTCACATTTTGCCCTGCTGATCCAACTAATTGGGGTTGGCTGCTGTAAATAATACCAGCCACAGTGTCAGACTGACATGACTAGTATTAAGGGCAATAAATTACAATGCCATGTAACTTGTTAAAAATACATCCTATAGACTATCTTGTAAGTTACTGTTTCTAGTACTATAGAAATGAAAATTCAATTTTTTTTAGATCGTCACAAAATGTATCAAATAACACTTTTCATTTAGAGCAGGTCTAGACCATACTCTTTCCTCGCCTCTGTAGCCAAGTGCTTGCTCATGTGGGAAGGTGTGGTCTCTGTAAATGAAAAAGTGCCTTTAAACAAGCAAAAACCTCTGGTGGACCCTGGTTCTAGGAAACACAACAAACTCTGCATCCTAGGAGCGCAGTATTGGAGTGGGGTAATGTGGTACCATGAGTTAGTCCTTAAAGTCTGTGTAAAGCAAATTCAGCCATTTTCTTCTAAACACATTAAAAAGGTCATAAATGTATTTCCTTAAAACATTTAAAAAGCCATTCAACCATTTAGAATTTAATTTTGGAGCTAGGCTCACAAACTGTGTTTCACTATTTCTGTGTTCAGGATTTAATGGGCTGGTCAGAAATCATGGCGATCATCAATCAAACATCAATCAAACAATCAAATCATCATTATCATCATAATGATTTGATTGTTTGATTGATGTTTGATTGATGATTTGATTGATGATTTCTGCATAAACCCCGCCCTGCTGGAAGCCGTATAAATACATTCAGCACATTAGCTTCTGAGGTATTTCCGCTTGCTCTCGAGTCTTGGACAGCATCTCTTAGAATAGTTTGCAGCTAGCTAACCAGCCAACCAGTCAGCTAAACAGTCATGTCTCCTCCTCATCGCTCCTGCATCTTTCCTGGATGCCACAGTGTGCAGGGTAACGGCTCCGTTAGCTTATTTAAGTTTCCCAAGGACGACAAAGTTAGGAAACGGTGGACCGATTTTGTCAAAAGGAGCTACTGTTGAAAGTTAAAAATCACCACCAACACCGTCTCTGCAGTGTCCACTTTACCCCCGATAGTTACAGCAACTGTCACCAGGTAAAGTCTGGATATCTGAAGAGTCCGTTGACGCTGGTCAGTGTGGCCGAACTGACCCTCTCCGTCCCAGGCTTGCATCCTCCCGTCCCGCCGACAGCACGTGCTCTCTTTCCCGCTGCCGGCATTATGTGCCCGCCTGCAACCGTCCCGCTGACAACAGGCGCTCTCAACCCCGCCACCGGCCAGAGTTTAGATTCTCTGCCCGAGCCTGACCCTGACACGAACCGGACCGCGGGCCGGGCAGATATTTCCCGTCAATATCCTCGGGCCGGGTCGGCCGGCCCTTGATCAAGCATTTGTGTGTGTGTGTGTGTGTGTGTTTGTAATAACTCAAAATAATGATCGATTTCCAGCTACAAAAGGCGCATCTCTCTCCTCCCTCCATGTTGTTTGTGCCGCTGCGTGGTTTTACACGTGAGTGATTGTCTTTGTGCAGAAAAACTTC
Source organism: Diplodus sargus (assembly GCA_903131615.1). Classification (NCBI taxonomy): domain Eukaryota; kingdom Metazoa; phylum Chordata; class Actinopteri; order Spariformes; family Sparidae; genus Diplodus; species Diplodus sargus. Next base: position 281,640 of record CAEMYA010000172.1, on the reverse strand, counting down.
TCGCGCACGTGACCTCACTTCCCGAGACGCAAGAAGAAAGCAAAAATATATAATTTTACTAAGGAAAATTACAAAAATAATAGTAACACATGGTGATTTGAATAAGTAACTGAGTGGTTTGGAAATATTACCGCGTTGAAAAAAGTGGTCAGATTAGAGTAACAGGTTACCGGCATCACTGATTGTGTGATTCGGCGCACCATTGGCCGGGAGGGGGCGGGGGGGAATACGGTCATTATCGCCGTCAGCTTGGGAACGGACGGACGCTCGTCACCGCCAGCGGGAGGCGGGCGCTTTTTTTCACGAGAAGACCGCGGCAGCCCACAAACACTCACTATAAAGCAGCTAACACTGAAGATGAGTATAGTGGCGCTGAGCCAGCAGTATAGCGGCGCAGCGCTGCTGTTCCACCGTTTGGGGAGAACCCTGGTTAATGTGTCGGCCCGGGCCGGCTCGGACACAACGTGCACGGGCAATTAAATGCATTTTGCTGAAGGTGCAAATCCTGAAAGTGATTTTACATCGTGCATCCTGTCATGCCCATGTAATGTTAGCAAATATTATTGCATTTAATCATGACATGATTTGGCCTCATTCCCTGAGTGGAGTCCATCTGATAGCACAATGATAATCCACAGGTTATATTTTATGTGCACCAATATAGCTATGACAAGTAATTAAATGTAGACTGGGGTGTTACGTTTGTGTGTAATGTAAAACATGCACTATCAGTGTCCATTTCTGGCTCTGATGGCTCAAACAGGTCGGGCTGGGTCCATCCGATGACGCTGCCAGCTTCCATTGTTACTGTAGGTTATGTCCTCTTGCAGTACACGGAGGCAGCTCCCCTCCTGCGTGTGGGCGTGGTTCCTGCTCCTCTAACTGACACGCCCCCAGCGTTTGACAGCAGAGAGAAGTGCTTGTTTTTTCATGATTTTGAGACCTAATTTTATATACTTGGCAATTGTTTTAATCTAATCAAATTTGGCTCAGTGGTCAATGACACATGTTTCTGTGGTATGACAAACTCATAACACAAATTTATTTCTGCTTTATACAGACTTCAAGGGCTTTGGATTTAAAAAATATGATTTTTTACTATGCCTGATAATAGTGAATTGCAATAATTCCGTCTGGAAGTAACAAAAGCATGGACTGATTTGCTTGAGCAGGATGTGCCTGATTTTGGCAATGTGATGGATTTAAAAGAAGTCAGTCCTTGAAATTTGTTTTATGTGCGATTTAAAGGACATATGCTGATCAAAAATGCAGCAGGTAATGCTATCAGAGAGCTAGTTGAGCTGAGACCAGCTCTTTTCCGCCTTTAAAACTGTTAGATCACACAGTGGCTCTAGTCATGTCTGCTTTTCTTGTTGCCTGGTATGGCGGCACAACAAATTCCTGCACATTGTGTTCAAAACAGACAGTCAAGCTTTGTGCAAAATTTGGTGCAAATCAGCCAATAGGTGGCACTATGGTCGCAATCTAATTAGTGTGAATGGAAGTTAATGGGGAAATCTTCAAATCCTCTTCAAAACCCATCAACTTTCAACCTCTTTTGTACCTAACCTCTTTTGTACCTAATAGTTTGAGCTAGAGACACCATTCAGAATCAGAATCAGAGATACTTTAATAATCCCAGGGGGAAATTGATTTTGTTACAAGCTCCAAATATACAAACATATAACATATATTATACAAGCAACATCTATTAAGAGCAAAATATAAATATAGCATAAATATAAATAAACGTGTGTGTATATACAGGGCTCCAGAGTGCGGCCAAAAATTTTAAGAGTGCACCTAAGGATTTTTCTAGGTCGCACCGGTGCATCTAAAAAATATAAATGTACTTTGCAAGCACATCGTCTCTCTGTGTTCTCCTGTGACTGAACTGACAGTCATGGTAGATCATTATCTTGGTCTAAACCGATAAGAGACAGAGTTTGGGCGGAACTTTGCCTCAGATTGGCTGTGGTCACTGCTCTCCGTTGTGTGTATTTAAAAGCCCTATTTAGATAGAAAAGGCGGCACATTTGCTCCAAGGTAAGGGCGGCAATTTGCCAGCCTGTCTTTCTAAAACCGAGGCGTAATATTCCTCCTTTTCCAAAAGCCGCCTCTGAGGTCGGCGTAAACATGTGACGTGACGTGAAGCTGGAAGTTGGGCTGTGAACGGTGACATAGAATTTGTCTTCAAAATAAGAGCTTACATTGCACCCCACTGGAGTTTAGAACTGGGTTCTTAGCGGGGGTCTTTTAATTTGAAAGTAGCGACCATCCTTAGCTTTCCGACATAACATCAAGCTAACACAACAAAACAGCTGCAGAGACCGAGGCTCCTGGATCTCAGCGGCTGCTCAGTTGTTCATCTTAATGTCTGTGGATATAGTAATGGACTGACTGCTGTGATCAGCTGTTTCCTGGTTTGAAAACTCCCCGGTTGTGGGTCGCACAACAGTGCAGGTCATTGACACCTCCGCCCAGCTCACCCACGGACCGGCACATTTCCGCCTCGGTTTTAGATAGCAGTCAAGGCGGAAATGAGCGTACCCTCCGAGGCGGAAAATCAGCAAACACAACAGACCCCCAATTTGCCGGCCTCTGTCTAAAACCGCGGACCGAGCCGCCAAAAGGACGAGCAAATTGGCGGCTTGGTGCTCTGTCTAAAAACGGCTAGAGAAAGAGCCCGGCCCCGAGACTCAAAGTAAAAACCTGAAAACGTATTCTTTCAGGCAGGACTGGTTGAAACAGTTTCCCTGGTTACGGTACGATAAAGGACTTAATATAATGCACTGTGTATACTGTCATGAGTGCGGTCAGAGTATGGCCAGTAATAGTGCATTTGTAAGCGGGTCAACAACGTTTCGTGTCGAAACTTAAAAAAAAACACAGCATGTCAAAAAAACACACTACATGCCGGGACCGGTGTGTGGACAAAGTGGCCCCTCTCCCAGCTGCATTTCAGCGGCAGGCAGCAGCAATCAGGTCCTCTGAGGAATCAGAATTTATTATAAAATGTAATACAACATTGCCAAAGAGGAGCTGCCTAATAGTGAAACACCTTATTTTTCTTATGTCAATGTCCTTCAAATAAAGACAAGGATTTCTCGATATCTTAGTCTTGTTTGGAAATCATTCACATTATATTAAAGTTGTGGAGCCAGAAAGGTCTCCTTATGGCGTTAAAATTCGAGTGCACCTAAATTTTGTGCCAGTGC
>CAEMYA010000172.1:259640-273389 GCA_903131615.1 Diplodus sargus | reverse complement strand
TTTTTTTTTTTTTTTTTTTAAATGCAAGGAATTTTCCAGCAACCTCACTTTCGGAGGTCAGATCTTGATAGTTCTGCTGAAAGAATATGAATTATAACAACAACAACATTATTATTATTATTATTATCATAATTATTATTATTATTATTATTATTATTATTATTGATTAACTGTACTTGTATAAAATGCTGAATGAAACAAATACACATTTAAAGCCATAACACCATGAGGTTGTCAACTGCTGCGTGGGTGTGGGTTTTTTGTTTACAATTTGTGACACCTGCATTGCTGAACTGCTGTGACTCACGATGATTTTTATACATATGTGACTGGTGTCTGTAGATTCCTAAATATATGGATAATGTTTGTTTGACTGTATTTTTTTAAAGCTGTCTTAACAGAGTCTCTGTTTGGCTTTCTTTGTTTGAGAATTGGCATTAAATTTCCATTTGAGGTTATTGATGATGTGTGTGCTGAAAAACTTGAAGGAGACCATTAATGTGATTGGTTGGCTGTCGATGATGATAGGCACTTTCATTGCTTGTTTTGTTTTGAGGTAGATGATCACTTCTGTTGCCTTTTTTACGTTCAGGATCAGGTCATTTTCCTTGTACTGGCTGACAGTCTTTACCTCCTCCAGCCTAAATGCATCCTCATTGTCTCTTGTGATCAGTCCTATTATTGTGGTGTCATTCTCATTTTTCAGAAGTTTGATGAGGATTTGAAGTAATTTGTGATGGGAGTAAAGAGTAGCGGGGCAAAACACGTCTTTGTGGCACCCCCGTGGTGGTGGGATGTGATGTTATTTAGTTTGTAGACTTGGCTCCTGTTTTTCAAAGAGTTCAGAATCCAGAGGCACATTACGGTTAATTAGGGGTGGGAATCTCACAGCTCCTCGGTTCGATTATATTATTGTTTTCCATGATGAGTTTACTTCCAATATATTTAATTAATAAAACAAATGTCCCAGCTATGCAAAGAACCAACAAGAAAAGAAAAGTCTTCCTGTATAGCAGCATACATATAGAAAATTAATACAGCTTCAGCATATTCTGAATCATTAACATAAAAAGATCATTTCTTCTAACCAACATATCCTCCTGTTATGTGCAATGAGCATTAGAATTCTTCAGACAAAATAACCCAAAACATTTTGCTGTACTAAAATCACAGCTTTCATTCAAAAATATAGAATCCCATACCAGCAGCTCAAATACAATAATAATGTTTGTGGACTTAAGCATTTTCTGAGTAACTAACAACATAAAAAGCTGCCCTAAATCTTTCTTAGTGATCTGCCATTCCTCTGCTACATTATTTAATAGCTCAGCCATATTTGCACCCGTATGGCTCTCATTCACTGCTCTTGTTTAGAGCACACGAGAAGCAAGCTGCCACTCATCGGTGATGAAATGCGCAGTTACTGTGACATAAGATTCTGTGGCAATGGTTGTCCACGCATCACATGTTACAGCCATCCTACTTGCTTTCTTCAGTGATTACATGACTTCGGTTTTGGTCTTGTTGTAGAGTGTCGGGATCGCTGTGTCAGTGAAATAGATTCAAAATGGACATTGTATCTTGGCTCCAATGTGCACAACATAGGCCTGGTTCCCGACGACTGAATATGGATGCAAGTCCTTAGCAATAAAAGTTGTAATAGAGTTTGCTTCGCCCTTTCCGAGTTGGGTGGAAAATTTGATGTCACTTGCTCGATGGTCCTCTGGTTGGAAGCAACTATAACCAACTGTTTTTCTTCCTCCTCTGGGTGGAAACGTGTACTGTGGTTTCTCATGTTTGTCGTGTTTCCAAAATATTTTAGTTTAGTTCGACATTACTTGCATATGGCGTGGCTCTTATCCAGGTCCTTTTCCCTTTAACTTCATAGATGCCAAAATGCTTCAACACGCTTGCTTTTAAAGCAGAGAGTGCCGGTTGAATGTTGCACTCAGCCATCTCATGTTTTTTGTTATGTGCACGCTAGGGCTGTCAACAAATATTCTAACTCCGAAAATATATTTGAATATTTAGAAAACAGAGATCCGACTGTGAAAATTAATATTCGACTGTGGAAAAAAAACACATCAGCGGCTGCTTTAGGAGAGGGCGCACTGCATGACAGGTCAGGGACAGGTCACAGGAGTCGCACTTGCACAGTGTCACTCACTGCTGAAAGTGAGAAGCGACAAAGACCGTGGCAGATGCAGATGGCAGAGAGAAAAGTGAAATGGCAGAAACCGGGCAGCAGAGAGAGTGGCTTGGGGCCCTGCTTTTTTGAATGCTGACTTTTTCGTCCCAAACGATCGCATTTTTCACTGCCTGAACATACCCCAAAACTCACCAAACTTGGAATATACGTCACACCTGCCGAAAAAGTTCTAATGTTGTCCTCGATTTCCACCACTAGGTGGCGCTATAGTCAAGGACAGTGCGTTTTGGCCTGTAACTTACATATACTTTGTCGAACATTCAAAAACTTTATATCCACGAGTTCACTGAATTGTGCTGAATCTCGTAATATAGGCCACGCCCATTTCCGCCTACCCCTTTTTCCCACAAATTCGCGTAACGTCGCAAACCTACTTTTCCCAGGCCATTTCACTGATTTCCACGAAACTTTGCACACAGCATCTGTGGACTCTCCTGACAAAAAGTTATTAAAATAATTGTGATATTCCAAACAATACTCAAGTTATTAAATAACAACTTCCTGTACTTTTGCTCGAAACACAAAGTGTTGCATAACTCTACATTGGTCTGTCGGAAGGACATGAAACTCAGGTGACTACTTCCCCATGAGCCACTAAGGCTCTGTGAAAAATAATATACCTACTTTTTCGAGCTCCTCCTAGGCCATTTGACCGATTTGTAACAAACTTTGCAAATAGCATCTGTGGACAAAACTTATCAAAAGCTTTCACCTGCGTCACACCTGGTGGCGCGGTCCATTTTGATGCTTCGCCATAAAACCATCAACTCATTATCCTCCAACTCCAAACTGCTCAAACATGTAGAGGGTCAGGGTGCAGCTTTAATTTAAATTAATATCTGCCCATGAAAAGCAAGGAATTCTGTTATTAGGCAATCTGAATTTAAACTTTTAACAGATGTGTCAAATGTTTTGAAAAATCTTTGTAACAATTTCAATTTAATACAGGTTATTACTGCCCCTACAAGGCCTAACACAAATAATCCTGAGCTTGGTTCTCTTTTAGACCTAATAGTCAGTGTTGGAGAGGCTACTTGGAAAGTGTAGTGAGCTAAACTACCAGTTACTCTACATTAAATTAAGCTTCACTACACCGAAGCTACAAGAAGTGTAGCAAGCTAAGCTACAGCAACATGGCAAAAGTAGTTTACCTACATCGAAGCTATTTTTTAAGATATATTTATATCATTGTCTCGGGGAATACTCAATTCTGATTGGCTGCAGGTTGTCCATTAATTGCTGATATATGGACACCTACTAAATAGTTCCAGTCAAATTGTCTGTTCACTGTTCTAAATTAATGCACTAGCTGGCATCAGCCTGTCTCTAAAATGCACTGAGCAGTCCGTCAGTCCTTCAGCGTCTTATCCTCTGAACACCACAGGATGGCGACTGAAACACAAGCTGCAGAAAGTACACTTCCCCTCGAAACTTACTGATACTTTGATTCTCATAAGTGAAAAATCTCACGTTTAACTCTCTACTTCAGGCTGCGGCCACAGTAATGTTACACATGGCCAATCATTTGTTGATATTGGTTTGGGGACAGTGATATGACTGGTTAGCTAGCTAGTCTTGTTGTTAAACATACTGTCAAATTATACTGTTTGTCAACCGTACGCAATGTTATTGACTTTGAATCTTGCTAGCATAGCGTTAGCTTTCTGGCTCATCGCTGATCGGACTAGAATATCTACCGTTGCCAAGCCGTATCTAAGGTCCGTCCTATTTACTGGAGGAGTGAACAATGTTTCCCTTGCATAAGAACCTTTTGGGAGGGTAATGATTGTTCCAGGTATTAGTCAAACCCTCAGACATTCCTCAGGGAAACTAAGTTATGGCTTGTGAAAAACTTTATATTTTGATTGTAAAATGCATGAAAAATATAAATTAATGGTCTTAATTTCTTTTCTTTGGCAAGTGACCATGATAGAAGCGGGATAATGCCCTTCGAGGTGTCCAAAATCAGGAATTAATTGACTTTGGAGAGGTCATTAGTTCCTTATTATGGACACCTCGTCGCGCATTATCCCTTACATATTGGAACAACTTTAGCATATTAACATAATTAAACAGTGTATACTCAGCAAATAGTATGTTATAGTTATAGTTTTTCGTTAAGGTTCTCTAATCTGTATTCTAGTTTCAGCTTTTATATTTGTATTTTATATTTGAGTTCGTCTATTTAGTTATTGTATATAATTCAGCCTTTAATTCTATTGTTTCTTTTACCTACCTCATTGTTTTTGTATTTGATTTATGTCAAGTGGCTGTAACACTTTAATTTCCCTTTGGGATTAATAAAGTACACTATCCACCTACCCGTATATAATTGTTAGTTTCAAAAGTGGTATTCTACATAAATTTTAAGCTAATACTTTTGACTAACCACCATACTTTGGTTTTGTAGAAATTACATTTTGTTTTACCCTCTGCTGTTTAAAAATCACAAAAGTAATAATTCAGAGTAATGTAAACTTTTCAAATGTTTCTCTGTTCCCTCATTTCCCCACCTCTTACCTACTATATGTAACATTACTGTATTTGTTTATTATTCAAGTTTGTCTTTTGTTTTGGGATCAATTTGTCTCCCATCTTCCTCACCATCTGCCATCTTTCCATCAAATAACGTAACTCACTCAAGCTCACTTGTCTGTATTCCCCAGCAGCAGTGACGTAAGCATCAGCCCAAAGATTGGTTCGTGATGGCACCATCATACGGAAGTGCTTATGTTGGCTCCACATACACAGCCGTGTATGGTGGTGGCGTCACTGACTGATCCTTTTATTTCAGACCTCAGCAGAAAGCTCCACTGCGCTGAGCTTCAGGGATGTTTGGAAAACTGTAGCTTGTGTGGACGCTACCGCACTACTTTGTCTGAAAAGCTATTTGATTCAGAAAACAACGATGCTACCACCACACTACTGAGAAATGTAGTTAAACTAGTAATGCCGCTACTTGTAGCAACGTTACTGCCCAACACTGCTAATAGGCCTTACAAGTTTGCAGCTAGCAGTGTTTTTCCACTTGATTTCAGTGATCACTGTCCCATTGCCTGCATTAGGGACACTAGACTACAAAAATTTCAAGATCGAATAATTTTTAAAAGAAATTTTAAACATTTTCAACTCAAAGATCAGGGTCAGAGATACTGCCTGGAGCAAAACACATGCTTCTGGCTTGAGATCTGGTTGGCAGGATTTTCATCGACTGTGCAATCAGTGTCAGTGGAAATCCATCAAAATTTTGGAGGACTGTTAAGACCTTATATAACTGTCACACTTCAATCTTACCAAGCCAAATAACTAGTGATTCTTCCAACATTTTTTTTTTCAACAAACAAGGACAGTGTGATGGCTCTAACAAGCACTTTGTTGCTGCAGGCAGTTTCTTTGAGAAATGTGGTTTATGAGCTATTGACTCAGTTTGTGAAGCTCCTACCATCTCAGTTCACTCTAGACCCTGTAGTTTCTTGTTAAGGCCATTCTCTGGATATAAAGTATTTGAAGCCCTGTCTGGCATTGGTCCTAAAAAGTCTGGTCAGTTGGATCCACGACTTTTACTACTAGCTGCTCCTGTTAAAACCGATGCTTTGACACATATTTTTAATTCAACTTTAATAACTGGAAATATTCGAACTGTGTGGAAAACTGCTCTCCTGTCCCCATTGCACAAATGCCTGGCTAAAATATTAGAGCGGCTAGTCAATAGTCAATTGAAAATGTTTTGAAAATCTACTTCTTTTTTTTTTTAAATTGTATCTTTATTTGGGATGGACATATAAAACATCTGCATACCACTGTGATGAAAATATAAACAAGTGTCTTTCCAGTTTTGTTGTTTTGAGTTCAGAAAAGGCACATGAACAGACATTGAGGCCTAGGAGTCCCAAGAGTACATGAATGTGAATCACATTGCAATCATCCTTAGTAGTGCTTCCTCTCCTCTAGAAACTTAGATTTCACAGCATTGGTGACAAAATAACATAACCCTAACCCTACATTATCTTCTTATAAACCGTATTAACAATTTGCCTGGTAAAGACAGACCAGATGAGATTAACATGTGCATCTCGAAAGAGCTCTGAAATAACTTATTTGTAAAAAAAACAGTTTACATGGAACTATATACACACGAACCAGGGGGTTGCCTGCCGCTGCTGTCGCTGGAGGAATCAACAATAACGAGTCCAAAATTAAATAGTTTAATTATAAAACAATATTACCAATGTTATCAGATAAAGTCTGCTCTCGTGGGGGCTATGAATTGGATCCAATTGTGCCAGATTTGATAGAATTTCTCCTTTTGGATCCTTAGCTGATAGGTCAGTTTTTCCATCCTAAATATCTCTGGAGTAATTTCAATCCAGTCATCCAGGGTAGGCTGGATCAAGCTTAACCATCTCCTTGTGATTGTTTTCTTACTTGCCACCAAAAGTAATTGTAGCAGCTTTATTTCACTCCTACATTCCAAAAAAGGGCCCAGGTACAGAACATTAAAGCTTAGGGGTATTTGAGTATTAAAAACCTTGCTTAAGGAAGTCTGGATACCCCTCCAGAAAGTATTTAATTTAGGACATTACCAGAAAAAATGAAAATGATTAGCAACAGTCGAGCCACATTGGCCCTCATTTATCAATCTTGCGTGAAAATGGGCGTAGATCTGTGCGCTGAATTGGTCTAACAACAGGACACAAGTGTGATTTATGAAATGTTCGTATCTGACCAATTCCAGCGTACGAATGATCGGGTCTTGATAAATGCGGCGGCTGAATTTGATCGTCATTAACATGTTACGCCCTTGAATATTCCTGGTTCGGAGGCCTCGCCCCCTGAGGTCAAACACAGAGAGAAGGAACTCTGGCAAGAAGAGAAACTTTTCCGAGATGGAGATCGGCATCCCGGCATCCCGGTATCGCCGGCACATCAAAGGCTCCATTCACTAATGAAATATTGTGCAGAACTGAACAGACCAAAATAATATGGCACACTTTCTATCTGGGGTATACAGCAGAGCTCCCCCTGCTGGTCGGAGATGGAGCCATCTGCCCTTTAGCACCCCGAAGCAGCTCCACTGTGACCCGTGTGTGTGTGTGCACACTGTTGAATCTGCGTTCCTGCTCTGTAGCAGGTTTGCCAGCGGGGTTATTAGGTATTCTGTTAATCAGTTGTCATGTTAGACTATTTTATTTTACAAAAAAGTGGTATCAGTAAAGACGTAAAAAATAATCCGTGTTGATCTGTTTTAAATATGTGACTGCTTATGCTTAATGACAGCTGAGGTTTGTTTCATAATTATTTTCAGACTCAGCCAGATTTTGCTGTGCTGCACCGCAAATCCACACACTCAGATTTGAGCTCAGACCTGACGTGAGATCTGATCGTAGCTTTCGCTCACGTCCAAATTGATAAATTCCGAAGTTTACATGGAAATGGTCGTACGCACGGTTTTCTGCTGTACGTTCGTTTGATAAATGACGGCCATTGTCTCCAGCATGGCATATGTGCACCTTTATATCTCTCCTGGTATGGTGTCCTGAAATATCTGATGATATTCTTCCAGCAGTGCTCCCTCCAGCTCATAGAGCTGGATGTTGACCATTGGAAGGACCAGACCCTGTCCCACGCCTCGTCAGGACCAGAGTGAGTGAGCGAAAGGAGTGTTGTGAGTCCGTACACCGTCCATGAATTGAAGCTGGGGTCATGTCTGTTAGGAACAAAATCTGAGTCATAAGCAAACCATCTGAAAATGCTCAACATTCTATGAATCTCACAAGTGTTAACGACCTTCTGCCAGACTTGGAGTGTGTGGGTCAACCAGGGGTGCCCCAGCTTTTCCACATGACACATTAGACTCTTATCCGCTATTACAGCTTGAATGGGGAACTGACTAAACAGATTGGCTTCCAGCTCCTTCCACCTAGCGGTATATGCTTCATTATACCAGTAGAAAAGCGTGGCTATTTGCGTAGCATAATAATAGTTCCTTAGACAAGGGAGACCCAGCCCTCCTTTTCCTTTGGCAAGTTGAAGAGTGGCATATTTGATCCTTGGTTTCCGACCCTGCCAGATAAATCTGGAGATCTATTTGTCCCACTCCCTGAATTGTTTTTCATTCACCTCTACAGGCAGATTTCTAAAGAGGTAAAGAAGTCGGGGGAGGATGTTCATCTTAACTGCACTTATCCTAGAACAAAGGCTCAGAAAGGGTATCAGATTCCATCTATGTAAATCAGCTTTTATACTCGAGGATATTGGCTCATAGTTTGCACGGAATAGCGCCGAGAGGTCACAAGTCAGGTATATCCCCAAATATTTAATATTCTCCTTATCCCATTTTACCTTAAATTTATTACGTAGAGTCACAGGTACTACAAAATTAAGTGTCATCACCTGGGTTTTTGAAATGTTGACTCTGTAGCCAGATAAATTCCCAAAGACGGTTAGAGTAGACATCAATTCCCCGAACGACCCCTCCGGCTCCCCCAGGTAAACCAGCACATCATCAGCAAACATTGCTACCTTGTGTTCGATTCCTGACAATACAATACCCTTAATCTTCTGATTTTGTCTATTTAGTTGACCCAGTGTTTCTATAAATAAATCGAAGAGGAGTGGTGGGATTGTGCAGCTCTGTCTGCACCCACGTCTCAAATTAAAGACCTCAGATAGATCACCATTAACCTTAATGCGGGCTAAGGGTCTATCATATAGTGCCTGGATAACTTTGATAAATTTGACCTGAAAACCAAATTTCCCCAACACTTTATACAAGAATGCCCATCTAACAGAGTGAGAACCATACCCATCCGGCCCAACTGCCTTTCTTGATTTTAATCTGGTGATAGCTGCGTTAATTTCCTCCACTGAGATTGGTTTTATCAAGTTCTCATTTTGAAAATCTGAGAGTGATGGTAAATCTAAAGAGCCGAGAAAGGCATCGATGAAGTCCTCCTCAGAAGCATTAGGTTGTGAGTATAGATCCCTGAAGAAGACCTCAAAACACACTTCTGAATCCTTTCTAATTTGGTTTTCAGTATATTAGTTTGGGGGTTCTTAATTTGGTATATTGTACTTTCCTCTTGTTGTTTACGTAATTTGTACACCAGGTATTTAGCTGATTTCCTTCCCACCTCATAGTATTTCTGCCTCAGAAAAGTTCTATTCTTCTGGGCTTCCAGTGTATAGATATCATTAATTTCACCCTGTATTTTCCTGATTTCCTGCTTTGCATTGGGGTTTGGATTATTTATATCTTCCTGTTGTTTCAACTTTAGACTCGTCTGTAGGTCTGTTAATCTTTGCCCTTTAATTCTCTTTAGGTGAGAAGTAATAGAGATTAATTTACCTCTCATTACCCCTTTAAGCGTATCCCATAGGATAGTTGGCGATACCTTCCCTGTGTCAGTTTCCACAGAGTATTTCGTTTTTTTCTTAGCCACCTGGATAGACAAAGAGATGGGACCATGATCCGATAGATCCCTTGTTAATATGTCACATTCTCTAATCTTAAATCTATCCACATTAAACATAAAAAAGTAATCCAGCCTAGCATAAACTTTAAATGAGCCTGAATAGTGCGTGTAATCTCTGGTAGATGGGTATAATTCTCTCCATACATCTATTATCCCCATTTCTACAATATAAGAATTAACTTTCCTTATGAGTGGGTTAATCTGGTTAGATGGATTGGAGGACTCCAGTTCAGGATCAAGTCTAAAATTAAAGTCCCCCCCACAGATAACCGTGCCTTGAGAGTCCACCATTAAGTCAAAAGTATTTCTATAGAATACCCAATCACTTCCAGGAGGGGCATATACATATATTATTGTGATTTCAGATCCCTCTATCCTTCCCGTTACCTTGACAAATCTGCCTTCATCATCACTGATTTCTGAAATATGTTCGTAGTTAAGTGTTCCAGAGATAAGTGTAGCCACTCCCCTCTTATGTTTAGATTTGACAGATGAGGAAAATACATATTTAAAACCCTTTCTTTTCAACCTTAGATGATCCGTTTGGCTCATGTGTGTCTCCTGTAGCAGGGCAATCTGGGCTTTTTCTTTCTTTAGTTTGGACATTATCTTACTCATCTTGATCACATTCAAGACCCCATTTACATTGAAAGAAATAACTTTCACTGGCTCATCCTGCATGTAGTTGTAATAACTAGCCGCACGACATATCTCTGACAGCAGCAGGCAAACCCCCTTAGGAAGACAACATATAAAGTATGAGAAAAGAAATACAAAACAGAAAATACTGTGTGTAATTGGAGCATGAATGCACCTGGCCACACTTCCAGCAGTGAAACACCTCCACTGCTTCCCTTAAACCTTGAGGGAAAACCCCCTTCCCCTCCCTGAGTCAGGGGGCCTTCCACTGTGATGGCATCCTCAGCAAAGAGACGCCCCATTCCTTTTAACTCGACATTAATTGTATTTTAGCTATGATATAGCTATGTCGTCCATATCATACTTATATAACAATATATCAGTTCTCTTCTCGTCTGTATACTTGCAGCCTCTCCTTGTATCCTGCAGCTCCTCGGGTCTGCCGCGGCCGCCGACCCCAACCTCCCGCCAGGACGACCATCTCTGTATTTTGGAGCTTATCTTCATGCCCAGCGACCCTGGCCTCCACTTCGTTGAGCCTCGCATTGGTTTTGTCCAGCTCCCCTCTGATGTCCTGTAGTTGTGTTTTTGTGCCTTTCTGAAATTCTTTCACCTCTTTCCCAAAGCCTCGTAGTTCTTCTAGTATCAACATCAAGCTTACAGGTTTGTCCTCATTCTCTGTCCCGCCGCCGTCATAGCTAGGAGCGGGGGAGGCGGCCCGGCTAGCCCCGGGAGGGCTATCGTTAGCGCTAGCTTCTGCTGTTAGCTGCATTTCACCGTCCTCAGCTTGATCGATATTTGGCTTTTTAATTCTCCTGTTCTTTTTGGACGTCATTTGTGTCCCTTCTCACTTGTTTTCATGTACTTCGCTGGTTCGTTCATTCGCTTTGGGGCAATTTTGGCCACTTCTTGTCGAGAGCTCTCTTACTAAGCCGCCATCGTGAGGCATTTGACACAGTGGATCACCCATTACTTTGGTTTTGACGGGAAATCCTTTAATTGGTTCAAAAACAATTCATCAGATAGATTTCAAACCATGCTAGCTGATGGTTATCAGTCAAACTTTTTAAGTGTGTCAAAAGGGGTTCCTCGAGGATCCATCTTAGGCCCTATTTTATTTACTCTTTATAGTAATGATTTTAGTATTGAAATAGTACAATCCATCAGTATGCCGATGATACTATCATCTATTCAGTCACCCCCGCTGCTGATCTAGCTATTAAAAACCTACAGTCTGATTTTACATCTTACTTTAACATCTGACTGACCTCAAATTATTACTTTATCCCCAAAAAAATGCATGTTAATCACATGATTGTTGTTTTTTAGAGCGCGGAGTGATACGAAATAAGTGAATCAGAGGCAAAAAGGCCACTTTCCTTGACGACGGTAAGATATGCTTAGCAGCGGTCTGTTATGCGAAAATAACAGACCGCCGAACGTTGGGAAGCCCCATTCAAGCCCCATTCAAGTGAATGGAGCATTCTGCAGCAGTGAGAAGAGCCGTGTAATAAAACAGAATAATGACATTTAGATATAGCTAAAGCAGAGGTGTCATTCAGTAAGAGCAGTTTAGGACATTAAGGGATTTCAGCATTCAGAAATCTAGACAGTGTGGATGTTACCATTTTCCAAAAAATGTCAACTTTTGGACAGTGCCAATACATATGCATAAAAGTTCCAGTGTCCTGATTTGGCAGAGCTCGCATCTTGGGGAGGGTATGAGTTTCATTAAATAAAGCTTCTTAGGAGTAAGATATGTCCTGTGTAGGACTTTAAAGTGTATCAGTTTATGGCTAGGATTTTTAGAAGTGCGATCAAGATTCTTCCAAACAGTTGACCAACACATATCTTCCACAGAAATGCCAAGATCTCTGCTCCAAATCTGGTCAATATCTAGAGGTTTACAGACCGCGTTTAGAAAAGCATAGATTTTAGATGTTAACCCAGAAGTTTCACCCCATGGAACACCATAGGTGCGCATAGCTAATCTAAGTCTTAGGTAAAAGAAAAAAGAGGTACTAGGAACATTATACAAAAAACATACACAGTCAAAAGATCTCATCCCGTTTTCTTCCCAAACATCCGTTAGAATATTTACATTTTTATTAGCCCATTTGGGAAACTGAGACGGGGCTCCCCCTGAGGTAAGATCAAAATTATTAAAAAGGGAGATGTGGGTGTGCCATTTTTGAGAAATTTGACAGGGTTTCTCTACCGCTCGCCATGTTTATAGTTAAAAGGACATAACTGGCCCAAGTTGGCATTTAGCCCTCTTGACTGGAAGAGCAGAGAAAATGTGGGTGTGCTAGATTGTCCAAGAAACCTGTACAGATGGATCGAACCAAACAGATACAGGGTGTAATACAGAAGACCAAAAATACAGTTTTAAATTTGGAACATTTAAACCACCATCCTTTTTGCTCCTTTGTAAAGTAGCCAATTTATGGCCACCCCAAATAAATCTAGAGATGATTTATTCAAGTTGTCCCAGTAGTTTTTTGGGGGTGGAAGAGGAATCCTGTTTGAAAATAACTTTATTCTTGGAAGAATATCCATTTTGATATTCTGGCTGACATTGAAATGAGTTTTATCCATCTTTCCATATCCTCCTCAACAGATTTAGATGCATGTTGAAAGTTTTTAGTTGAAATTGCTAATACAGTAGGATGAACATCAACACCTAAATATTTAAACAAATTAACTACCGGAATAAAAGCTGGAAGTGTAGTTGGATTTAAAGAAGGATTTAAAGGCATTAGGTGGGATTTGGTCCAGTTAATTTTGTAACCAGAGAGCGCACTAAACTGAGCAAAGGTTTCTAGAATGTGAAGCATTAAAAGTAAAGTGCTGTTAACATATAACAAAATGCCATCGGCAAATAAAAATATGTGATGATGTGTGTTACAAAAAGTAAGTTCAAGTGAGAGGACAAAAAGGAGTGGAGAGAGAGATCAACCTTGACGTGAACCTCTACAAATAGGGAAAGGGGTCGACAAAATGTTGTTAACTGTAACTACAGTAGTCGGGTTGGATAGAACCTTTACCATTCCAATAAAGCCCCGCCCAAAACCTAATCTAGCAAGGACCTCCCACAAGTACTGCCACTCAAGCCGATCAAAAGCTTTCTCGGCAACGAGGAACAGCACTGCGCAGGGGTCACTGATATCTTTGGAGAAATGTATCACATGTAGTAACCTACGTATGTTATCTCCTGCTAAGCGGGATTTCACAAAACTGGTCTGGTCATGATGTACTAACTTATTTAAATAGGACTTAACTCTTGACACTAGGACTTTAGCGTATACCTTCAATTCAGCAAACAAGATACTGAAGGGACTATAGTTGTTGCAAAATAAAGGGTCTTTCTTAGGTTTGGGAAGGGCAATGAAAAGAGCCATATTGACATCTCTAAGAAAAGAACCA